>BSBK01002708.1:967500-1073756 GCA_027943335.1 Chamaecyparis obtusa
CCAGGACTATTTTGATCTATGGGTACCCTAATGTTGGCAAGAGTTCTTTTATTAATTATAATGAGTTGTATCATTCCTATCATGTCCCATGATTGCACCATCTGTACCCTCAAATATAGAATTTAAATCATTGTTCTCTTCTTGACCAAAGGCTACCATAACTTGAGGTAGTGGAGTTATGTCACTGTTATGAACTCAGAATTATGGTCATACCCTTGTGACAAATTTTAAATGGATACAAGCACCTTTTTTGTGCAATGGTTAGGCCTAACCTTTATATCTTGAATGCCAATGCTAGATGCCTCTTCTTTACTGATTAATCCATGTGACAAATCTACAGACTTGTGAGAATGAGGAAATGAGCCTCTACTGTCCAAATTCAAAACTTGGGACTTTTCTTTCCTTCTATCTTCAGATTCACCACACACCACTAAATTTAGATTTTCCTCATAGTCTTATCAAATGAGAAGAGGATTTGGTGTGTCAAATGAATCCCTATCCATATCAACTTCACTTTCTTCACCAATTGCTGATTCAAAATCAATCTTTGAGCAATCTGAATACTCATCAAACCGGCTCTCTTGAATGTCCTCACTACAAGGCACATGTCATCTTCATTGCATCTTCTTTTTATTTCATGTTTTAATCTTTAAGAACTTGATCAAGAACATAGGTTTTAATGAAATATCAATTTGATTTGCAAAGTTTGTGGTCTTTACAAATTTGAAAGGCTCTAATACTTACTAGGGCAGATGTGGATGTGCAACCTTATGTTTTTACTATTAAGTCTCTATTTTTTGGGCATACTGATTATAAGTACTTGAAATATATCACAAATTTTTCTAATTAAGGTTGGTGGGATGATTATGCCTATCCTGAAAAAAGACTGTCAAATCATTATGCTTTCAAATCAATTACCTATCGGTGTATCCCTTGTGAGGGAGAGAAGCCAAACACATAAAGAACATACACATAAACACGGCAACTGAAAAACTTAAATGGAATACACCAAGAAGTACCAACTGATGAATGCTCAATTGTTGTAATGGCAAAGCATCAAAACCGTCCATTTCTAGAACTTGATTTTCTAGTCTAAATGATTTTTCTATAGTTGTAATGATTTTTCTAGAACTTGATTTTCTAGTCTTAATGATTTTTCTATAGTCCTAATGATTTTTCTTTCATCCTAATGTTTGTTTCTCTTGATAAACTAGGCCTTGAATTTGAATTTGTGCTCACTATTTTATTTCGGCTTGATATATCATTCATTTTTCATATACACAGAGACTACACATAATGATAAAAAATGAGCTATTTGATTATTCACTGTTCATGATTGTAAATGGTCAATATTTCTGATGGTACTCCATGATGTATTCCATTTAAAAATAATCATATTTCTATGACTATGATAAATGTCCCTCTGTGGGCCTATGAACTGTGGGATTAGTTCCATGTTTTCTTTCATTCTTGCATTTGAAATGTTAAATATGGGCTACATACAGAGGTATTATGTGTATCATTGTTGGTGATATTTTAATTGCAGTATTTTATTTTTTATTTGTTTTTCTTTGTTTTCTTGTTGTTTCTTTTCCATCTCTACAATATTGACATGTACTTTGCTTTGAGCAATGTGCTTTATGTTGTGGGCTACAACGCAGAGCCATTAGGCCTCTGTGACAGTCTGAAGCTATTTAGCCTATTGATACCCTTGGTATTTTGGACCACCCCTTGGAGGACAAAAACACCATAGAGATGCTCAATATTATTACCTTGGCTCATTTGAAGGTTGTTTTTTTGTTTTTCATTGATGTTTCGGGGTCATGTGGTTATAGTATTGCACAACAGGAAGCTCTATTTTACAGCATAAAATATTTGTTTGCCAATAAGCCTCTTATTGTAGTTTTTAATAAGATTGATTTGAAACCACTAGAGACTACTCTACAAGCTTGAAGAAGCGGTATATTTTGGCAAATGAAGAGTGGAAAGAAGATGATATTCCTAAGATCATGGATGGACACAATTTTATAGATTTTATTGATCCAGATATCTTCTAGAGGCTTGAAGAACTAGAGAGGGAAGAAGGGCTTAGGATGGCAGCTAAGGGTGATGAGGATGATGAGATGGGGGAAGTGGAGTTGAATCCTGATGAAAAGGAAGCTCTGGCTGCAATTAGGAAGAAGAAGAAGATGCTTATTGTCGAACATAGATTGAAGTAGAGCACTACAAAGAGCACGCCTACCGTACCAAGGAAGTTTGACAAGAACAAGAAATATGGCTTACACAGAATGGGAAGACATATTTCTAGCCTAAGCTTGGATCCTTCGATAATTAGCTTGATAATAAATTATGAGGCAGATGAGAGCTAAGCAATTAGCTTCCAAGAAAAATCTCATAAATGAACTGTGTGTACCCCAATTCCTATGCCCTATGCGCGTACCCAAATGATATATTTGAAACAACAAGGGTAAGGCTTAAAGAAGTTAATTTTGCATCACTAGATAGATCTTTAAGCCTTACCCTTGTTGTTTCAAATATATCCTTTGGGTGCATACAGAGGCCACAGGAATTGGGGTACACATAGTTCATTTATGAGATTTTTCTTGGGAAGCTAATTGCTCATCTGTCATCTACTTCATTGTTATGAAGCTAATTGTCATAGGATCTAGGACCAGGCTAGAAATATGTCTTCCCAAACACATTAAAAACATGCACATAAACACAACAGCTGAGAAACATAAATGTAGATATCACAATAGCTGAGAAATATAAATGTAGGAATCATGATCACAATTTTTTGGAGACGACATAATTGAGTTGTATACCCAGACGATGCAAAGAAACTACTACTCCTCTGGTTCCAAAGGAGTAGTGGTTGCTTTGCATCATCTCGATATACCACTCAATTATGTTGTCTCTGTTAGGAATAAGGTGTCTCAACCTTGGATAATTCCTATTCTTATTATTTGTTTTGTAAATGTATTTTTTGCAAATAATGTAATTAAGTGTGAGTGTCCATGTCTAGTTGGCATGTTGATGTGTCACTCCACTTGATGTGTCGGCATCTTGTGCGTAAGGAGATCATGACTGAAATGGTCATGACGGATTCCTATGATGCGTAAGAACTATTTAAGGAATGTGCTATGACAAGTGTAAGAGCATCTTATGACTTGGGCCTATTTGGGTGCCCAAGAAGAAGTGGTTGGTGTGTGTAAGAGAATATGCCAAAAATAGGTTGGTATGACAGATTCTCTTACACTTCTCTTGTGACCGTTATTTTTGGTAGATTCTATGACAAGCTGTCATAGTCTATTCTAGGGATGGATGCCTATTCTTGGGATTGCATGTAACAACTGTGTACATGTGGCTTTGTGCATGGGTCTTGGTGGTTGTGCCTATTTTTGGGTCTAGAGGAGTCTATATATATGATGTTGCTCCTATGGGAGAGATATAACAAAATTTAAGTCTTGTTGGCTTTGTCTCTCATTTCCTGAAAGAACTTGCATTGCAAGTGTATTGTAATCTTTGTGTTGAAGATAATACATTGTGCAGGTTTTGGAGTGCTGGGGTTTTTTACCGAAAGGTTTTCCCCAGGGTATATCATTGTGTCATTCTCTATTTTTCTGTATGCATGGTATGTGGTTGCAATATCTTTGTTAAAGTAGTAAATGAATCTGAAATTGTAAGGATTTATAAGAATTTGCACAATACTCTCCTATAGAGATTAGCATAGGAAGCTATTTTCGCACCTGAGTTTCCTTACAGTCTCCAAAAACTTGTGACCATGATGCCTACATTTATGTTTCTCAACTGTTGTGTCCTAGGACCCCTTATGACCCTTTACAACCCTTTATGACCCCTAAGAATACACATCTTAGAGGTCTTAAAATGTCATAAAGGGTCATAAGAGGCTCCTAGGAAGGGCCAGATGAGCTTCCACCTTCACGTGGTTGGCCCTGTTAAGTAGAGAATGTTAAACTATTCTCAAAACAAATAGAAGCTCAATAATTTAAGGTCTCAGTCCACGTAGATGGTGAAAAATGATGGGAATCAATGATGGAGAGTTTTTAGATATTGAGAAGATGTATATGTAGTGGAGGCCAGAAGGGATTTTCATAGAGATTTGCTAGATGTGGATATTTGTTAGAGAGGGTTTCCAGATTGAGTACCAGTGCAGAGATGATGATTCAGTACTACATCTATAAAACCTTCACAAATATCCCTTTTTCGGCCTCCACTCATACCTCTTCTCAAAATCTAGAAACTTGGATATTGTTTCTCATACATGCACGAAATGTGCTAGTGATCGTATAAAATTACTTTTGCAAGACTGGGATCAATTATGAGAAGGTAAACAACAAGATAATTTTATATTATCTTTCATTTCTTTTATCCATTAATATTTTATGCCTTCTCTTATATTGGATACTGTGCAGTGTACATAAAGGCAAGGATGTGATTATTCTCAATGATCGACATGTATAAGTCTTCCAACCCTTACCCAGTAGCTAGAACTAAAGATAGAAGATCTCAAGAGACCATCATAGTTCATCTCCGTCTTTGGTCCATATACTAACAAAACATTTTACATTTTGTTAGCTCATCAAATGTGGTGATTTGAAAGAATTTGATGGATGATATTTTTATGTATAACTTATATTATTTTAATTTGACGGTGAATGAATTTATCTACTTTGCACACTTGTATACATTAAGCATAGCCATAAAGAAGCATCCCCTCTCATGGCTTGAGTAATGTAGGCCATGGGAGGAGATGCTTCTTTATGGTTGGGCTCGTAGTATACCAGTGTGCTGAGTCGATAAATTTGTGCAACGTCAACTTAAATAATATATGTTATCATGAAAATATTCTATTAAATTCTTTCAAATCCCCTCATTTGATGAGCTAACAAAATGTAAAAAAAAATTTCAGTATATGGACCAAAGACGGAGACCAACTATGATGGTCTCTTGAGCTTTGTTATCTTTACTATGTTAATTCATCTCTTCTTCGACAAGTAGTAAAGTTATTCTGATAGAAGTGTTATACATCTGAAGGATTCTCATGTTGGTAGTTTATTACATATCATCAGATATCTGACAAGTAAACTATCAAAATGAACCCCAATCCGATAGATTTGTGCGACGGGACTGCTATACATCCGACAGGTTCTCTTGTCAGACATCTACTGCATATCCGTCACCTTTTTGATAGAATAAACATCGTAAAGAACCATTTTTCAATAGATCGGTCCCATATTAAAATTGCTATTTATGTGGACTTTTCTAACAGGAAAGGATGTCAGAATATTGACAGTTATCACTTATGTCCCAATTTCCAATGCAAAAACACCGACGGACACATCTATCAAATTTTCAACAACTAGGCATTGCAAATCTGACACATGGCCGTCAAAATTTGGCCTCAAATGTACTGGTGACCTTAGTGATTGTGAGTTCCTTTCCAAGTATCCTTCCCTACGTTTGTGACAATAATATTATTAACAATATCAAAATTACTCCAAAACAGTCAAGAAATGAACATAATAGAAAAAACATTTTTCTTCTATCTAATTTGTACAATTACAATGAGGTTTACCTAATCATCAATAGAAGATTGGGGATGGTCATCATCCTCCCCTCCACGTGGATGCTCCATGGTGTCTTGTGAATAAGATCAACTATAAAAAAGTTAGCAAAAAACTTAATAATAAAATTGTGTGTTGGAGTCATTGATTAGAGGTTGGTTTAAATGGTGCATAAAATGTACCACCCCCATGGTAGTAGACTTTTTTTTATTTATGTGATTTAAATTTTAATCGATAAGCAGCTCTTCCCATGCACGTATTGATTTTATCGCACATACAAATACATGATTTCCCTCGCACGCCTCAAATATGCAATTGGGTTTCTTACTAGTTGACCCAGGTCACATACTATTTATAAAACCTACAATATTCCCTATTTCTTTTGGCCTTCCATCAATGTATGTAGCCATTCTTTTACTTTGATTATTGTCTTTCTGTTGTATATAATTTGTCGAGAGTGCATACCTACACATACTTTTTTTATATCGAACAATATGAATCCAACTTTTGTAATCATAACAAGGACCACCATACTCCATCAATTCAACAACTTTATTGTAAGAGACCTTTATGCCATCCATGGATAAAAGGCCCAAACCATGTAATGACAATGGTCCTATGTGATATATCCCATCGTTAACACAAAAAATAGTGTTTATTAGATGAATTTCCTTGGGTACTCATTGTTTCTATAGATGTTGGTACTTCAAGGGGACCTCAATGTCACCTTTGGTCTCATCATCATAAGAACATGACCCTCCTTGAGAAAGGAAAAATTCATGCATTTATTAAATTCTCTTCTAGTCTTTTGACCTCTAGTTGATCTCCCTATTTTAGACAAACTACATATCTCACTTTCGTCTTCTATTCCTATACTTCCCTCACTTGTGGATGACACATCTGACAAATACATATTTTTTGTTACCTACACTCCATCAAATGAGAGAGATAATTGGTAATGAGAGATATTTTGCAAATGGGAGAGATATGTTGCAAATGGGAGAGATATCTTACAAGACATTAATCTTACTATTGATAACTGTATTAAATAAACTATCTCTATAAGGTGTATTCTCTTATACCTGTCAATGAATGAGACCGTGTGGAATGCTCCTACAGAAAGGGGTTCTGGTGCCTACATATGTAATTCAATTATCTTATGTTAGCTAAAAATATCATGATGCATAAACTAAAAAATACATAGTAGACAACATGAACATTATGTAGTCATCATAATCACATCCATTATAAGCATCACTTATGAATTAAAAACATTAAAAGGTGCATCGCTTATACATAATGAATAAACTATGTAACCTTATAATTCAAATATATTTCTATCAAGAAATCAATATTAAATAGATAAAGGAATGATCACATAACTCTAAATTTCATCATCATCATCCTCTTCGTCATCATCACCATCATCATCATCATCATTGTCATTGTCATCATCATCGTCGTTATCATCGTTGTCATCCTCATCATCGTCATTGTCATCCTCTTTGTCATCATCTTCATCATCATCATTGTCATCATCATCAATAACAGCAACATCATCATCATCATCTTCTTGTTATTCTTCATGGAAATTTGCGTCAGGAACTTCATCGAGTAATTGTTGATCATGATCATTGTCTATGCCAGTGTCTACTTCTTTGGTATCTTCTTCTTCCATCACATTATACATTATCCATCTTCCTCTCAAATCATGTCTAACAACAAATGACCAACCAAGTTTATGTGGAACCTCTACGTAAAATACCTACTCACATTGGCTTGGAAGAACTAAGGCTCATCCCCAACTGGCTCAAATGACCTTGTATTAACCATTGTAAATCTATTATCATGTTCAATAACAGTTCTATCAACATCATTTTGATTAATTTGTAGCATGTACCATTTGATTACGAAGAGAACTAAATCGAAGGATCTAAAGTGACACTCAAGTATATCTTCCAAAATGTCATAATATCAATTTTGAGACTCTCGATGATGTAAGTCATTTCTAGATAAAATATAAGTCACTTGAAAGACTATTGTTATCCTAGAATCATGAGTTTTTTTCATTTCATCCAACTTTTTGATGCGAAAATGATGACCATTACAAAATAGCCTTGTGGTGTTTGACCTAAAATGATATGGCAAACGTGTTAAAAATATTGCAACGTGAGTTGATAAACATACTGGTGATTAATAAATTTATATGCACCTAGAAATCTACTAAACCATATGCTAAATCTAATTCCCTTTGTGTAACATTGGAATCTCCATTACGATGAGCTTCTTTAACCAATGAAGACACACATTCCCATGTTAATCTATGACCAGAATGTTGGCATCGTTCAATCCATACCATCATCCAATCAATATTGTTTACAATATACAAATGTAGCGCATCCCACTCTTGACCAATTGTACAAAAAAAATAGATGACTTACAACCGATTTATTTTGAATATTAAGAATTAATTAAATATAATTACATCTTATATTTTATTACCTCTTAGTTTCCTCAATCTACCTTTCCCCATCAAGTACTCCCCTTCAAATTTTTTAATGGGGTTGGGATCCCAAATGTGATCTAGATGGATATTTGCTACGAACTTAGAAAGATATTTAGTAATGTACACTATAGTCTAGTATACCATATATCCCTCCACCATAGAACCCTCAAGATGTGCTCTTTTTCGAACCAACGCTTTCAAATATTTCAAGTGCCTCTCAACCATCCACATTGACCTAGTGTGTACAGGTCCACATAGTTCAATCTCCTCAACTTGGTGTATGAGGTAGTGCTTTTGTGCATTGAACAAAGTTCAAGGTAAACACTTTTACATTTCACATATTAGATGAGGAATTTTTCTCTTCCAATATTTTATATCTTCTTTATGGATTTCTTTAGATGACATCCACCTACAAGAGATTCAAGATGCAAAAAATATATAAACACGAGACTTTACAAAATAATAATAAATATATACAACAAATTGAACAAATATCACTGCTTACCTCATGTATTTTCCAAGATCATATATCACTTGTTTGACATTATTGTCAAAGTTCTCTGGGAAAGATAGAGGTAGTATGTACTGCAACAATTATAAACTAATCATTTCATTGTTTTCTAACATAATATGATGAAAAGTACATGCAGTTTCAACATCATATTGTAAATATGGAAGAACATGAATTATCTTGTTGAAGGTATGCCAAGGAAGGGCACTTATATTAATCTTCTCTCCATTTCTATTTGAGTGAATGAAATCCTTTAGTGCATGATTGGATTCATGAATGTCACTACACATTTTGACAATTTTTTCTTTGTCACACCTTTCATCCAATATTTTCCATGTCTCTGTTATATTCTTTCCAATATGTATAGTATCAAACAAATGCACAATCTATAGCTATTCGTAGTAGGGAAACCTACTAAATTTTCTAGGATAACTTTTTAGCCCCTTTGGAAGGTGGTCAGTAACACATTGATGACCTTCACAATCATCAATTACATAATCAGTAAACAAAACACAATACAAATATATAAATTCCAAACATAAACAATTAGCTAGAATGACATTACCTTGATGATTAATTCTATTATATTCCAACTTCCATAGGAGAGGTGTCATTCTTCATGGATTTGATGTACTCTCTTCTTTCCCATTAAAAAGATATTTTTTCATACTCCGATACTT
The DNA here is from genome assembly GCA_027943335.1 of Chamaecyparis obtusa. Classification (NCBI taxonomy): domain Eukaryota; kingdom Viridiplantae; phylum Streptophyta; class Pinopsida; order Cupressales; family Cupressaceae; genus Chamaecyparis; species Chamaecyparis obtusa. The sequence goes on from BSBK01002708.1 coordinate 976,786, forward strand.
ATGATTCATGTGGAGGAAGTGCCTATACTCATCAAACACCTACTTTCCTAAACTTTTTGAATGGTGAGATTTCATCTTTGGACCACAAATTGGACATACAAATTTTCTCTTTATTTGAAGACCTACATGATAATGATATAATTGGATTATTAAATATGTTAATTCTTATAATTAGAATTATAATACACAACTTGAAATCACTATAACATACATACCACAAAATATGTTAGCCTGGGGGAATCATGTATTGTCCATACAAGCATGTCATGAATTTAAAATTATCTTTTTCCTATTGGTCTAGATACGTCATACATAGTGATACCATTCCATAACTCCAGCAACTCATTGATAAGAGGCTCAACATATACATTCATATCTTTCACTTGGTACTTACCTAGTTGAATGGACAACAATATTACATAGTTATTGTGACCATTTTACTACAAGATTTATAAGTACATGTTGATAACTATTAAATGATAAAATACATGGGACGATCATTTCCAACATAATGTGCTCCCTCTTTACTGACATCCATGGAGGAATATTATTGTTGATAACAAAAACAAGCCACACCGAGTAAACTAATCCCATCTTTCCAAATAGATTGACATCGTCCACTGCCAATGAAAGCCTGAGATTGCGAGGTTCTTTGAAGTGTGGTCACTTTTCCTCTATGTGCATAAATGCCAAACCATCTACAAGCATTCAAATAATGTCATCTCGACTTCTATTATGTGCATGGTAATCCATAAATTGTGCCAAGCTAGTGCGTTAGAATAATCGTTGCAGACATGGAATAAAGGGGACGTAACAAAGAACCTTTTGAGGGACTTTTTTTGTTATATGATTTGTTCGATCTCTACTCATGTGACATTTAGGGCATTCTAATGCAAATTCATGTTCTTTATAATATATAATATGATATTTGGGACAAACATCTATTTCTTGATACTCCATTCCAATATCTTTCATAGCGGAACATAATTTTTTGTATGAGTGAGGTAGGATATTTGGTGATGGTAATATAAAATCACCTATCAATCTAAAACAAAAAGTATAAGTTGTTAATATAAGCAATATTAATGGTACATGATTCACCCTTTCTTAACTATAATGACATATATGACATGGGTATATGCACAAAGATGGGGGACCAAAAAGGTGCCACATTCCTATTTGGCCCCCAACGACCATAGTGTGTACGCACTAAAGTGTGCACGCGCTATGGCTTAGGTTCAAAACATAGTGTGTGCACACTATAGCGCACATGTGCTATGTAAAAGCTATAAAATGTCTTGTGTGCCTTTCAAAGGCTCATTGTTCTCCCATAAACCTGCATTTGCAGCCAATGAAAGCTTCCCATAGCGTGTACACAAAGCATTATTAGTTTTTGATTCATCAAATTAGATAAACAATGGCTCCACAACGTCATCAAGTTTGAACCGGAAGAAGAGGTAAGTGTTTTTACAGCCCATGCCTCTTATTTGTATTGAAATTTCACTTTTGAAGTAATTTTTTTTGTCAAAATTTATTTTCTTAGATTTTAAGTTTAATTAAGATTTTAAAATTGATTTTATTTTAATTTCCAAGAAGAAATGATCTCCCTAAAGAAAGCCCTCAACCAAACCCTCCATCTTCTCTTCATGAACAAATGAATGAAGAAAAAAACCAAGAAAATGAACCTCAACTGCCTCCACCAATCAAGAGACCTCCTCTTGGAACATAGGAAAATTTGATCAACCAAATTGAAAGAGGGAAAATAGAATTAGAATCTTTAATTAGAAGGTTAAAAGATTCTATTGCTACAAATATTGGAAGGGAAAGACTTGCAAAATAATTGGAATCAATCTTGAACCACATAGGCTCAGTTAGTGGGCAACTAAATTTATGGCATGATAAAAGAGAAGAACAAAAACAATATTATGCAAATAAACTATCATATGAGGACATAAAAAGGAAAAAAATCATAAAAGATGACATTTACAAACTCTTTAAAAAACCAAGGGACACTGATACTCATAGAACTACAACAAAGAGGTTCTCAATTCATTGGTACTTGAATAAAGACATAAATAACAACTTTTGGGAGAGATGGTGGATGGTCTTTGATTCCCCTCCCTGTAACAATCATGAGGTTCCTATATATTTCTTGAGGAAACTCTATTGTGAGTTTGTACTCAAGGAGGTGCCAAGTTGTTTTGACTTTCTAGATTCTCAAGGTAGAGGAGGGGGGTCATCATTTGATAGAGTGGGGGCACATTGTGACCCTAACGCACCTAGGGTTCCTATTGGAAAGCCACAAGTAGATTTTGTTAGTATTCTTTTCGTTGTGAAGGAACATGTAGAGGTGGACACACCAGGGATGATTATTGCTCTGAAAAAGACTCTCATTCAATGTGTCACTCCTTTAGTTGAGGCTCACCATGACCAATCTTTGAGGGGGCATATTTTTTGGTCATGTGGATCCTTATACACATTTGGTACTGACGAGAGAGAGGAAGAGGGTCATGGAATGATGACCGATGATTTTCTAAATATGACATTTGGCATCGACACAAGTAAATATTTTGAAGCTCATTAAATTTATTTGATCATATTTCATTTATAAAAGAATAACTAATTAATTTAGTATCTATTGATTATTATCAACATTCAAGGCAAGAGTGTCGGTGGCAGTGGCAATGATCCTCCAGTCCCCTTCTACACTTCATCGTCAACTCCATAAGTATGTATCAAATAAAGCATTTTAATTAATATATTTGATTATTATGTAATTATATGAATGATTGTATCATAACTTATTTTGCATGTGCATTAGTTCACTAGTGGACCATCGATATTCACAATAGACAATGAAGGGCATCGTGCCACTTTCCTTGAGGTATCTTTATTTTCATGTTAATTTGATTTACTTTATTAAATTTAATTAATAAATGAATGAATAACTAAATTAGTAGACAAATTATGATCAAAATCTAGAGGCAAAGTGGTCATTGTGGTGATCACATTCCTTCACTTGGCTTTGTGATGTCATCATTGAGTCCACAAGTATATATGTAATAATTCATTATAATTAACATGTTAGTATTATGTTCTTATATGAATGATTGTCTTATAAATTTTCATGTACACATGCACTAGTTTAATGTTGGAGCATCGACATCGACACCACACACTGAAGGACATGGTGGAACCTTCACAGAGGTACCATTTATTCATTAGTAGGGTTGTAAAAACTATATGTAATCTTGATAACTACATAATACTTTTGTTGTTTCATTTTCAGTTATTGACATCAGAGACTCCTCCTTCTATTCGTGATACTTTGGATCGTGGATTAGTTGCAACAATAGCTAGTTTTGAAGTATTGACTGAGGTATGAAAGAGATCACTTAATTTTAATTGTTATTTTAATAGTTTGTATTAAAAATTTTAATGATATTCATGTATGTATTTTAATTATTATTTTGATCATTGTTGTAGGGACTTATTACTCCATATCATCAGCATCCACCTTCGGTGGATGTACATAGTGACTATTTGCTAGTGGTAAGTGAATATTCTATTTTATGTCATTGTATAATTTAATTTTGATGTATATTAGTTATTGATGGTTATACTTTTTTTTATCAACTCGAGTTGCGAAAGAGTCTAGACAGGAGGACTAGTGAGCGCACTCGAAAGACTACAACATCCACTGCATCTCCATCGACACAACGATTGAAGATAGCTCAGGATTTTTTTTCTTTCCCAGGTGGGAAAGGACTAGATTAGGGATATAGATTGTATGCCTATATGGCATTAGTGGACATATTTTTTTTATATTGTATAAGTGAAACATTGTAAATCCATTTGGCTTTGAGGAAGCCAGTTTAACTGTATTGGATATATTCGATGTATGACATTATTGGACATATATATTTGGCTTCATGCCCTACAAATATATATAGTTTATGTTTTAGGTATGCAATTCATGTGTTAGGTGTATTGATGTATACTAATTTATGTTTATGTGGATGTCTTATGCTTTGTAAATCTCCCATAACTTATAGTTATGCTTGTATGTTTATCGATGTCTATTGTTACTGTATTATTTATAATTTATTAGAATATGTATGTTTCATTTTGATGCAGAGGCTAGTGGTGAATTTGTAATCTTCATAGGAGAATATCATATTTCTCCTTTGTTTTGTAACAACACTCTAATATTTCCTTGAACCAAGGATTAACTCCAAGACCCAACCCACATACTAGACCTATCAAAGATCAAACACAACATCTTGCAACCCACTAGACTCCACAACTTTAGATTCTCTCCCAAATCTTCATACCCAATCTCTTTGCCATACTTCATGTCCCATGATTTTTCTAAAACTAACCATACCCTTGACTCTTTTAATGGGTGTTCCAAAGTCTTCAAAGGTTATCAACATACTCCAAACATCTCATCTCCCATATTCAAACTCATAATCTTTAGTGGTTATCTTCTTGTAACCAAACTGCTCTCTTTAGGCTTGTCCTACTAGCCCTATCTAACAAAAAAATTTCATATTTCTCCACATTATTTCATAAGACTCTCCAAATGAATCAGGGATCCAAATACCATTTTCCAATTTATTAAACATATGTTGAAACCAAGCCAACTTGTTGCAAAAATTCTCCTCCAAAAACTGTTGCTCTATTTTGATGTCTAGGCCTAATAGCCCCATTTTACAAAGTAACCATGTCATGGTTATATCCCCCTACCTTGCCACTTACTACAGTATCTTGAAATTAACTAAAACCAATGATTTTTATATCCTTTAGGCTATGGACCCTCTGCACATACCCCAACTCACAAACCCTCACCAAATAAAGCCTATAACTAGGACTTTCTCACAAATGGCTTAAAAATCACTTTTGGGATCCACTCTTTGATCCTACACCATGTCCTCAACATTTCCTACAAGGAAAAACACCCTCTCATTCAGCCCAAACTCCTTCTGCTACACCCATGGCCCTTACTTCATGCACCTTTCACCCTGTCAACTTGCACAATTTGGTAATTACCCTAGATATTTATTAAAATCCTACATAATAAGGGAAAATTACATAATATACAAGTGTTGGATCTATTCCATAGCCACAGTAACCATAGAAAGTGGATGGATCCAACTAATTCATCATCTGTTCAATGCACAAACCAACTGCTGCTAAAGGACAATCACGTAGAATGCACTCAAAAGGGTTAGTAATTGAATGTAAAGTACTTCAAAATGATGGTGTAGATGGTTTGATGTGATGCCATATGGTTTGAAAGATACACAATGTTGGTCATTTCAATTGAGGAACACTACAAATTTTGACATCAATCGAGATTGTGTTGCCAAATTTAAATGAATTTGAATCTCTGAAAACTGAGATAGGTTACTGTAGGCATTAGCAACATAATCCTGTAACACCTAATGGTTTGATGATACCTCACATGAGCTTCGAGATATGACCCCATAAAGATCATCAATTTCATGTTGAGTTAACCTTGAGGGACACTTTGATCTGGAGTGGTTGGCAATGTTCGAGAGAGTCTGTGTGCCAAACAAGGTTGCCACTAGCATTTACCCGACCAATCGGAGTTGTTGGTGTAGACGGTTTGATGCTATGACCAACGGTTTGAAAGATACACAATGTTTCTCATTTTAACTAAGGAATACTGCAAGTTTTGATATCAACCGAGATTGTGTTGCCAAATTTAAATGAATTTGAAACTATGAAAACTAAGATAGGTTATTGTAGGTCTCGGTAACATGATCCTATAGAACCTAAAGGTTCAATGATACCTCACATGATCTCTGAGATATGACCCCATAAAGATCATTGATTTCATGCTGAGTGCACCTTGAGGGACACTTTGGTCTGGAGTGGTTGGCAGCATCTGAGCGAGTCTGTGTGCCAAATGAGGTTCCCATTAGTATTTACCCAGCCAATCACAGTTGTTGGTGCAGATGGTTCGATGCTACGACTGACGGTTTAAAAGATAATCAATGTTGCTCATTTCAACTGAGGAAGACTGCAAGTTTTTACATGAACCGAGATTGTGTTGCCAAATTTAAATGAAATTGAATCTCTAAAAATTGAGATAGGTTATTATAGGCCTCAGCAACATGATCATGTAGCACCTAACAATTTGATGATACCTCACACAAGCTTTGAGATATGACCCCATAAAGATCATTGATTTTATGCTGAGTGCACCTTGAGGGACACTTCAGTCCAGAGTGGTCAGCAACATTTGAGTGAGTTTGTGTGCCAAACAAGGTTGCCACTAGCGTTTACCCAACCAATCAGAGCTGTTGGCACATACGGTTTGATGCTACGAATGATGGTTTGAAATATACACAATGTTGCTCATTTCAACTAAGGAACACTGTGAGTTTTGACATCAACCGAGATTGTGTTGCCAAAATTAGATGAATTTGAATCTCCAAAAACCAAGATATGTTATTGTAGGCCTCAGTAACACAATCCTATAGCACCTAATGATTTGATGATATCTCACACGAGCTTTGAGATATGACCGTGTAAAGATTGTTGATTTCATGTTGAGTGCACCTTAAGGGACACTTCGATCTAGAGTGGTCGTTAGCACTCGAGTGAGTCTGTGTTCCAAATGAGATTGCCACTAGTGTTTATCTAGCCAATCGAAGCTGCTGGCATAGATGATTCGATGCTACGATTGACTGTTTGAAAGATACACAATGTTTCTCATTTCAACTGAGGAACAATGCGAATTTTGACATCAATCGTGATTGTATTTCCAAATTTAAATGAATTTTAATCTCTAAAAATTGAGGTAGGTTATTTTAGGCCTTAGCAACATGATCATGTAGCACCTAATGGTTTGATGATACCTTGCATGAGCTCTAATATATGACCCCATAAAGATCATTGATTTCATGTTGAGTGCACCTTGAGGGACACTTCGGTGTGAAGTGGTCGGGAGCGTTCAATCGAGTCTATGTGCCAAACAAGGTTGCCACTAGCATTTACTAGACCAATCAAAGATATTGGCATAGACAGTTTGATGCTACGATCAATGGTTTTAAAGATACGTAATGTTGTTCATTTCAAATGAGGAACATTGTAGTTTTGACATCAACCAAGATTATGTTTCCAAATTTAAAAAAATTTGAATCTATGAAAACTGAGATAGGTTATTATAGGTCTCAATAACATGATCATGTAGCACCTAAAGGTTCAATGATACCTCACATGATCTCTAAGATATGACCCTGTAAATATCGCTGATTTAATGCCTAGTGGACCTTGAGGAACACTTCGGTCCAAAGTGGTCGGCAACGTTCGAGCGAGTCTGTGTGCCAAATGAGGTTGCCATTAGCATTTAACCATCCAATTTGAGTTGTTGGCATAGATGGTTCGATGCTACGACCAACATTTTGAAAGATAGGACTGACAGTTTGAAAGATACGCAATGTTTCTCATTTCAATTGAGGAACACTGTGAGTTTTGACATCAACTGAGATTGTGTTGCCAAATTTAAATGAATTTGAATCTCTGAAAACTAAGATAGGTTATTTTAGGCATCGACAACATGATCTTGTAGCACCCAATGGTTTGATGATACCTCACACGAGCTCTGAGATATGACCCCGTAAAGATCACCAATTTCATGTTGAGTGCACCTTGAGGAACACTTTGGTCTGGAGTGGTCTACAGTGTTTGAGTGAGTCTATGTGCCAAATGAGGTTGCCACTAGTGTTTACCCGACCAATCAGAGTTGTTGGTATAGACAATTTGATGCTACGATAGATGGTTTGAAAGATACGCAATGTTGTTCATTTCAACTAAGGAACATTGTAAGTTTTGATATCAACCAAGATTGTGTTGCCAAATTTATATGAATTTGAATATCTGAGAACTAAGATAGGTTATTATAGGCCTTGGCAACATGATCTTGTAGCACCTAACAGTTTGATGATACCTCACATGAGCTATGAGATATGACCCCGTAAAGATCATCAATATCATGTTGAATGCACCTTGAGGGACACTTCGGTCCATCTTGGTTGGTAGTGTTCAAGCGAGTTTGTGTGTGAAATGAGGTTTCCACTAGCATTTACCTAGCCAATCAGAGCTATTGGTGCAGATGGTTTGATTCTATGACTGATGGTTTGAAAGATATGCACTATTGCTCATTTCAACTGAGGAACACTGTGAGTTTTGACATTGTACATGTTTCCATCTTTGTGCACTATATATTTATTTATGAAACCATCATGAACAGTCCTCCTAAGGTTCTTCCATGGTCTTCTCATAAAGTCTTTTTATTAATAATGAGAAATATTTTTACAACTCAGCTCATTAGGAGCACTAGGAGGAAAGAGATGAGAGGAAAAAACCTCTGGTATTGCCCCAAAAAATAGAAGAGAAATATTGTCATTAAATCTTACAAACTTCCCGTTATACATATGGGGTAATGCATGAGCAATTTACAGTCCACCCAATTTACAGTGTTATATAAATATACATCTTATATGCACATGTATTCAAATAGATTTGACATTACAATATTTTGTATCTCCATTTAGTCCAATGAACCAATTGGATCTTCCCTACTCTTTATTGTCTCAAGTATTGCCTCATGGTCTGACTCGTGAACCTTCCAAAGAGTTTTATTGTGTGGTCTTTCCCCATATTTGATCAAGTGGACATTTGGTGCAACAACGAGGTTCAACTAATGAAGAATATTTTTTGTGTGTCTCCCAATCCTCGAACAACCACAACCTACTTTCCTTCATACCATACTGCCTAATCCCTGTACCAGTTACAACCACTGATCCTATAGGGTATTCTAATTATTCACCATCGATAACTAAGTGATCCAGTTTCTTTTTTTCCCCAACATAATGACACAAATAATAATATGTCCCTTCTTCATTGTCTTCAGGTGCAATAACAACAAAAACATGGTTTGTAATGATATAAGCATAATGATGAGATTAATTTATTGAATATTTATGATGAAGTATTAAAGTTGAGATTATTTATATGTGGACAATTTAGCTAGTTGTACTAGATCAGATAAGTGATCAAAGTCAATGGTTCCATTTCTATCAATTTTAATGATTCACGGGGATGATAGGAGTCAAGTGAGCTCAAAATACGTGTATACCATTTATCAACCCATTCCTTTGACTCACAACCATTTCAATCTTCATCTACACATGATGAACAAAAGAATGCCATATGTCGTGTGTGGCTACCCCATGAACCTGCATTACAACTTATAAAAGAGTGTAGCTCACTTGATTCTATCAATGTACAACAATCCTCATATGATATAATGTTAGTTTCATCTATCAAAAAAAAAAATCTATGAGTCGTAGACTCACCTTCATTACCTGGACCCATTATAGCATTACACCATTGGACAATACATCTCACATCTAACAATGTTTCTTTCTCTTTGCACTTTAATTCTTCATGTGCTAAGGCTCTTTTAATACATGCACCTGCACCATCGTACTCTCACTTTCCATGACCAGCCTCTATGAAATTCCACATATATTGAATTCCAATGATCTTATGCATCCTGCACAACCAATAAAACATCTAAAAATTCTTGAATTATAATACATAATCATCTAACCATATGATGTGTCGATGTTATGATATGCCCCTGTTAGCCAAATCACCATAAAATAGTTGAAAGAAACTGTGTACAAAATCTATAGAATGCGAGCAATAATCGCTGATATAAAAATGATACTCCCTCAATATCTTTATGTTATCCTCTGTACTGTCAGGTAAATGCATGAATTCTATATGAACAAATATAACAACTTGTTGAGAGTTGTAATACTTTTCTTGCACCTCATTCTGTGGTTGTAGTGTGTAGTTCTCTGCAAATTCCACAACTACAACAATGGTATCAAGTGGTAATGTGTCCTTGCACAACTTAAATTGTATATCTAACCATCGTGCTCTATGTGTGTGCCTTGCATACTCATAAATATTTTTTTCATGAAAAAAGTCCATGAACTAATACACTAGAATATTTGCAATTACTAAATCACATCTTTTAGCCTCTTTTCCATCTTTTAGATTGTATGTCATGGTCTTATATTTTCCAAATTCTAGTATTTCATTACTGATTGCATGTGTACTCTCCAAATGTTGACTAATTGTTAAATGTCGCAAACCTCCACAATCTATGCATGTACCATTCAAGCATGAGAGCTTGTAAAATTGTTGACCATCCACTCTTTCACATAAAATGGTAGATATTAATTCCCTTGAAGATCTAGGTGGGTCATTTATGTTACAATCCTACAAAACATTGTTAGAGTGCAAATATACACATATATTCCTATAAACATCAAAAGGGTTATAAAATTCAATATGTACACTACAACAACAATTTGTGCCTGTGTGATTTATCTTCACATAAAAAGGTTTACCCATTTCAAAATATCTCTGACTAATTTTAATTTGAGGATACATATGTATAAATTTTGCAAAGAATTGTGTCTAATTTGAATCCAAAAAATGTTTTGGACGTGGAACGCAAATTCGACTACCAATCCTCCTTCTTACAACATCTCTTTGATTAGGATATACCCGTATGTTATTCTTTCAAAATTCTTCAATCAAGACTTTCAAAGCTTCAATAATTGCTTTATCTTTTCGCGGTAGGCTACCAAAAAATGCCCATAACTCATTGCTATTTGGATCTTCCACTCTTTGACGCCTTCCCAGGGCTCTCATTAGAGACTTTCTACTTATTTTCAATGCTTTTCTTGTCTTTCTAATTAGTCAAGATTTCTTCATTTGAGTGCTTACTATTTTTATGTAAGTACACCTCATGTGAAATTACTATCTTTCATGCATGATGTAGAACCCACACTCTCATATGCAGTCATTAGATTCTTTACAATAGATTTTTTACTTGACTCATCCATCGTTCTTAGCCCAAGAATCTTCATGATGGGCCTAAATTTCAGATTTCTCATAATTTCAAAAAATAGTTGACATCTTCCTGTCTCATTTAAATTCTCAAAAAATGATCTCCAAATACGATTAGAATTTCTTTGACAAGTACACTTGGGAATCTTGTCAGACATTGCTTGCAAAATGTTAGTATCAATATCAATCAAATATTTTGGCTTTCTATAAACAATTCTAGGAGCATCAAAAACATTATGTGTGAATTATGTACCATCTTGAGTGCCTTCAACATGACATGATGTTGTTCCTACACCTTGGGATGTAGATAATGGTGTGCCTTCAACATGATACAATTGTGTGGCTCCACCTTGGGATGTAGACAATGGTGTGCCTTCAACATGATACAAGGGTGTGCCCACACCTTGAGAAGTAGACAATGGTGTGTCTTCAACATGATACAATGGTGTGCCTCCAACATTGGATGATGGTTTCTCTTCAACTTGGGAACTCGTAGATGATGTGCCCGCATCTTCATAATTCAATTGTCTTATTGCACGCAAGTTTCTCATTCATTGTCTTTTTGTTTCCAATTCCAATTCTCTCTTACTTTATATTGATGTCTCATTCTTTCCCTTTTCTTCTCTTTGTCTCTTTCATGCTCTTCGGGTGTTAAATTCTTTGCTCATTTCCTCGACATGATGATGATTTCTACATATGAAATCATTACAATTTAAAAATTATAATATCAATCTATTACAATAGGTCAAGTTATAATATCAATCTATTACAATAAGTCAAATTATAATATAAATCTCTTACAGTATGATGAATTATAATATAAATTTATTACAATTATATCAAATTATATATTGAACAAGTCTATATCATACCAATTATAAACAAAAAGACTCTTTATTCACATGTAACAAATAAAAAATTACCCCAATCGATAAATTTTGGTGAATAATGATTGACTTTCACAATTCGATGTTGAATTTTAAACAAAAAGGTGGTGCAAATTGATAGAATATGCTTCTTTGTCACTTTGAACACCATGAAAAGAGAATATTTGTTATAAAAATGCAGAAATAAGATAGTATACAGAAAATGTGGACCTCTTTCATGAGTTCTGTAATAGATAATACCATTTATTTTAGTCTTGCATAGCGCGTATGCGCTATGCAAGAAACACAAAAGTGGTAAAGGGAGAGAGGGGGTGACAAGGGGAGAGGGGGAGGAGAGAGAGAGAGAGAGAGAGAGAGAGAGAGAGAGAGAGAGAGAGAGAGAGAGAGAGAGAGAGAGAGAGAGAGAGAGAGAGAGAGAGAGAGAGAGGTCCTAGGACCATCTATGGCTCATTAGGCAACAAAAAGTGCACTAGGCATGGACTAGATGGAAATCAATCTTCTATATTCTATGAATTCCCAAGGATTCTGAATTATGTAAGGGTCATGAAATGTATTTGACATAATAATATGATTATCATGGGTCATGAAATAAATCTTCTATATTCTATGAATTCCCAAGGATCTCTCTCTCTCTCTCTCTCATCCCCCACCACCTTCTCACTCTTTCTCTATTACTCAATCTTTTTTCAAATGTTACATAGCATGTACGCACTATTAAAGTCATAAATTTAAATAGCGTGTATGCGCTTTGTAATACATTGGTATCCACCAATCCTAAGGCTTGTATTTTCCTTGGAGATCCAACACAAAGGCTTGGAGGATTCAAATAGGTTGGAGGTGTGTTTTCCAGTAGACACAAAAAATTCACATCTTTTTTTGTGTGTGCTCCTTGTCAGGTTTACTCATGGTTCAATAACATTAAAATCAGATGACATGATATTGTATATCTCTTTGTTAGCTATCTAACCATATAATTTATTTTGAATTTTGATTATGCTAATGTTTTCATCTTTAATGTCTTTTGTATGTATGTCTGATTTTTGTCAAAAACAAATGTGTAGTATTTTGGGCATAGATTTTGGCCCGTTCGTCAAATTTTGCAACAAGTTACTTTTTTAGAAACTAGACTCCATTATACACACTTTAAAAAAAATAAACTTTAATTTTTTATTAGTTTTAAATGATTTCTAGGGGGGGCACACATAAATTTCACATTTTTCAAGATGTGCGCACTTTGAAAATTCATAAAAAATTATACATTCATCAAAAAATTATCAAAAAAATATGGCATAAACAACGTGGTGTTAGCTAACTTCTCACTACAGAGATTAAAAAAATTCAAAAAACAATTAGCATTTTAGGGGGAGCACTCCATATGCTATGTTATATTTTTTCACAAAAAATAGGACCACTTTTTGTTCTCCCCCTTTTTGAGGGCCTTAATCTGCACCATTTTCAAAATAAATTAGTAGTTTATAAACTAGATTGAGATTATTACAACTCTTGTTCTTGTTGCATCTTAAAATTTTGAGTCTAACTATCTTCAATTTCTCATTGAAGTTCAGAGTTTTCTGATTTCAGAAAGAGAAAAACTAGCATCTTATACCCCTTTTTGGTCCCCCATCTTTGTGCACTTACCCACATATGTGACATTGGTATTTGGATAAACCATTCATAACCTTCAAGTTCACCAACAACAATACAACATAGAGCAGAGTTGTTTGGGAGCCTTGGTAAAGGGGCTTGTTTGTCTTCTCAAGTAGAGGTACATCGTGAACATCATCCAGGTCATCTTAATCATCATGATCAATTGCACTTGGACTAAATGTGTCATGGATCAATGTATTTGTACCATCATCTTCAAAAAAAATTTGGTGCATGATCATCATCTTCCATGGGATCATGGTCCATATCATGTACTTCCCTAGGGAGATCAACCTATATAAAATTGAACATAAATAAACCATGATCATGATCATCTCATCATCAAGTAATTTCATATGTATATCAATTGTTAAAATGATATAATTAACAACTTACCAATGGAAAATCATCACACCCCCCTTCAATGTGACCATGGTCCCAAAAATGTCTCTTATCTTTTTTGAGTAGCAGTCTTCTACGGTTTAAGCCCTTACAATTTTTACAGGGACGATAAAATTTTCCATCACCTTTTCTTTTCAAGTTAGACCATAGTTCTCTAGTGATCATCTGATCCCTATTTTTTTCTTCACTTATATTACTTGACATGATCCTTCTTCACAGGAAGCAAAAATCAGGGTTTGGAAACTTCGGTCTAAAACCTTCACAAACTAAGCAAAATGATGCAAAAAGTACACAAATCTTCTTAGACCTAGTTATATATAGCTATTGAAAAGTTAGTTATGAAATGATGTTTTACTATAGTATAGGTTTTGAAATGTTTTACATGGTCAATGAAATTTATTTAGGAATTTTAAGAAATGAGAACTTACTAATTAAGATTTTAAAAAAGTACAAGATATCCTCAAAATCCCAAGAGGCGGGAATGGCATTCAGAGTACCTACTAATTTGAATTCTGGCTCTCTACGAACATCTACATTAACATATCCATGTGCTTTTTTAAGTTTGAATGATTCATTAACTTCCACAGATCACACTTGCATGATACGTAAAATCATTTATCACAAGGAATAATTCAATTATGGAGGTTCCTAAGAAAGTGAGAAAATGCTTCACTTTGTTTCAAGAATAGTTTAATATTCTCTACTAAAAAGGGCCAACTGTGTGAAGGTGGAAGCTTATCATCTGGCCCCTCATAGGAACCCTTATAACCCCTTAATTACTACCCTTGAAGACCTCTAAGATATATTCTTAGGGATCCTAAAGGGTCTTGTATTCTTAGGGATCATAAGGGGTCATAAGGGGTCCTAGGACACAACATCTGAGAAACATTGTAGGCGTCATGGTCACAAATTTACGCAGACACAACATAGTTGATTTGTATACCCAAACAATGCAAATCAACCTTATCTTACCCCATTCCAAATAGACACATCAGGGTCCAAAACCATCTTTAAGGGGTCCAAAACTTAAAGATGGTTTTGGACCCTATAGTGTCTATTTGGAATTGGGGGAGATGAGGTTGATTTGCATAGTTTGGGTATTAGAATCACTTATGTTGTGTTTGCAATGATGCCTACAATGTTTCTTAGATATTGTGACTAAAAGTTTTCCTAGGAACACAAACATGTTTGTGGTAGGATAGATAATATATGATCCCATGTATCTATATTTATAAAATGATGAAGAAACTACACAAATCTTATTAGATCTAGTTATATATAGATATTGAAAATTTAGTTATGAAATGATGTTTTAGTATTGTATTATTGTCCACATAATATTGCTCATGTTTGAAAGTGGATAGTGAGTGGATAGTAATGTATGGACATATTTTAGCATTATATTATTGTCCATATGTTATTGTCCACTCACTATCCACAACTATGTCCATATATTACTGTCCACTCACTATCCACTCTCAAATTGACCAAGATTGGTTGTAGGGGATGTTACAGAAGTTTTAATGAGTTTGATGTAGGGGTATTCGTGGGTACTCGGTAAATCTACATGGTGTGTTGTTTTGGTTCTGTGTTACTCGGTTGCAGCTTTGACCGACAGTCTCAATTATTGAAGGGAGCTTGATCACTAAAGGAACTCGGTGAAACCTATGGCGCTTAGTGGAACTTGTACTTGGTGATGGCTATGGTGCTCGGTCGACGTGCTTTCTCGGTGATGCATGTGTTGCTCCATGTTTCTTGGCATGCTCAGTTGTTTCACTGGTGCTCAGTTCTTTCCATGGTGCTTGGTAGTTCTTGTTTACTGACTGGAGTTCTTGGGGATTTCATTGGCCGACTTGGTGCATTTATTGTTGGTATTTTTTGTTGTATTCTCCTATATAGATCTAGAGTCTGACATAGAGAATTAATTGTTTGTAAGGCTACTTGAGAGATGACTGTTGTTGCATTTAATATTTGTTTGAAATGGAAGCCGACTTGGCTTAGGAGTTAATTATTTCTTCTAGCTGACTTGTGGCTAAGGAAATATATTTAAGGAGTGTTTGGGTAGATGTTTAGGAGACAAATTTGAGAGGGAGCAGATAGAAGCATAGCATTTGGATCCTACGAGATCTTGAAGATCATATTGTTTATCTGATAGTTTATAAAAGAAGAGCTAGTGGTTGCATGCTTGGAGACAAGGAGATTACTTAGAGGCTTGCAAGATCAAGTTTAGATCTACCTTAGTGTTTCCATCAATTGTTGATTGTTGTTAGAGCTAGACTAGCTAGGAGGTTGCAGAAATACTTTGATTTTATTTGGCCTTAACCCGAAAGGCCTTATAGCCAGGCATGTTAATGAAAATTCAATTGAAAACATTGTTTCTTGTGTTATTCCACATTGTTGGTGTTTGGATGCATGTTTGGACTATCCTTAATTGGATCCTCCTTACATGTACTGCATCAGGTGGTATCAGAGCTTGAAGATCTTGAGTGTGTAAACCGATCTTTGAGTTGAGGTAGTTTGCACCAGGACCTTGGTTGGTGATTTATTTCTTTGGTTTTTTGAAAATCTTAATAGATTCCTCTGAGAAGATTGGACCCTAGAGCAATTGCAGATCTTTGTGATGTTGTGGAATCAAAGATTACAGAGAAGGTTAAAGTTGATTTCAGATCTAAGATGGAATTGATGAAGAATGACATGATCACTGAGGTCATGAGATCTATTGCTGGTATGCTGAGGAATCTTGGTACTGATGATGGTTATGAGGAAGCTGTTGAAGACTTTGAAGCTACTAGATCTAGTGGAGATGACCAGAGAGATAGATCTGGTGAAGACAGAACTAGTCGGTTGCATAGATCTGGAGCTCGGTTAAGTTCTAGTTACCGAATGGAAGTTTCTACTTTCTCTGGTACTTTGAGACTCGAGGATTTGATTGATTGGAATAGTGAATTAGAAGATTTATTTGAACTTGAAGAAATTGAAGATCCTCTTAGAGTAAGATTGTAACAGACTAAGTTGAAAGGACGTGTTGCTCTTTTGTGGAAAGAATTATAAAGAGATAGAGAAGATGAAGGTGAAATAAAGATCAATCGATGGAGGTTGATGGTGACTAAATTGAAAGCTAAGTTCATACCTTCCAACTATGAGCTTGACTTCTTTAACAAGTTGTAGAATCTGAAGAAAAAATATTTGACTATGGAGGACTATACCGAGGAGTTCTATAAGTTGACTATTCGGTCTGGACACAGGGAACTTGGTAAAGAAAAGGTAGCTTGGTATGTGAATGGTTTGAAATTCAATATTTAGGATGAGCTTGGTATGCTAAACATTGATTCAGTTGAGGATGCTTATCAATATGCTCTAAAGGTAGAAGATAAGTTGAAGAGGAGACACCATAGTAATCCCCAAGGAAAGGAGAAGATTGATCACTCGATGAAGGATAAATTGACAGTTGAAGATGAACCAAAACCTATGGAATCAAAGAAGACAGTTAGGATTATCTTTAAGGGTACTTGTAATAATTGTGGTGAAGAAGGACACTAATTTTTAAGTGTACACAGAAGACATTTGGTGATCGAAGGACTATTGTGGTGAATGAGAATATTTAGAATGAACCTAAATCTGAGAATTTGTTGGTTTGGAGAACATTTCTCGGTGCAAAAGAGGAACCTTGTCAGAGGATTAATTTATTCAAAACTCAGTGCAAGATAGGAGGTAAACTTTGTGATGTAATTGTGGATAGTGGTAGTACTTGTAACCTTGTTGCTGAGGACATGGTTTAGAAACTTGGTTTGAAGTGAATGAAGTATCCTTATCCTTATAGGATTGGTTGGTTACAAGATGTTCATGCTCTAGAAGTAAGGGAGCAGTGCCTTGTTGATTTTCATATTGGCCAGTATAAGGATCAAGTGTTGTGTGATATTGTGGAGATGAATAGTTGTCATATATTTCTTGGTAGACCTTGGAAATATGATTGTAGAGCTATGTATGATTATGTCAAGAATGTGTTTATTGTTGAGAAGAATAAAATGAAGCTTTCCCTGATGCCTTTTTTGGATACAACACTCGATAGGAGAAACCTAAGCTTTGGTAGCCAAGATGAGTTGAAGAATTCTGAAAGGATTGATCAGTATGGAGAACAAGCCTGTATGTTATCAAGGAAAGATTTGAAGAGACAGGGGAAATAGAAGTGGAAGAGTATACAAGGTGAAGATTTGAAGGGCTTGTATGTGAAGAACCAGTTCAGGGTTTATGTGTTGAATCCTAGAAGATGTTCTTCCAGCCTATGAGAACATCTTTTCTAACTTGGGGTGTCTGATGCAGGAGAATTCTTGGGTACTCAGTAAATTTGCATGGTGGTGTGTTGTTTTGGTTTTATGTTACTCAATTGCAGCTTTGACCAACAATCTTGGTTATTGAAGGGAGCTCAGTCGCTGAAGGGACTTGGTGAAACCTATGGCACTCGGTGGAACTTGTACTCAACAATTCATGTGGTGCTAATTCGAAGTGCTTTCTTGGTGATGACTGTGTTTCTCGGTGTTGCTTGGCATGCTCAGTTGTTTCACTAGTGCTTGGTTGTTTCTCTGGCACTCGATAGTTCTGGTTTACCAACTGGAGTTTTTGGAGATTTGGTTGGCTGACTTGGTGCATTTATTGTTGGTATTTTTTGTTGTATCCTCCTATGTAGATCAAGAGGCCAACATGGAGAATTAATTTTTTGTAAGGCTACTTGGGAGCTGACTATTGTTGCATTTAATATTTGTTTGTAATGGAAGCTGACTTCACTTAGGATTTAATTATTTCTTCCAGCCTACTTGTGGCTAAGGAAATGTATTTAAGGAGTGTTTGGGTAGATGTTTAGGAGACAAATTTGAGAGGGAGAAAATAGAAGCATAGCATTTGGATCCTACGAGATCTTGAAGATCAAATTGTTTATCTGATAGTTTGTAAAAGCAGAGCTAGTGGTTGCATGCTTGGAGACAAGGAGATTGCTTGGAGGCTTGCAAGCTTAATTTTAGATTTGCCTTAGTGTTCCCATCAGTTGTTGATTGTTGTCAGAGCTGGACTAGTTAGGAGGTTGCAAAAATACTTTGATTGTATTTGTCCCTAAACTGGAAGGCCTTACAGCCGGGCATGTTAATGAAAATTTAGTTGAAAACATTGTTTGATGTGTTATTCCACATTGTTGGTGTTTGGTTGCATGTTTTGACTATCCTTAATTGGATCCTCCTTACTTGTACTATGTCAGATTTCCTAAGAATGGAAAGAACATATAAATTATTGAAAAGGCCAAAAGGAAACATGATTAGTGATGCAGAGGATTACTAAACTCACAATCTTTCCTAAGGATCAACTAATCCAAGTACTCTACAAATTTGACAATTTATTGGAGACAGTTTGTCATATCACATAATACACTTAAGCAAGAAAGCTTTGGAATCTCAAAATATATGATGGGTTCTTCATTCATATCAACTTCAAGGTAATTCACATTCAAATTTACTCCAAAATCCTTAGTTCTTTTTTGAAGGTGTCTTAACAATTTGATTCTTGTTCTAACTTAAGGAACAATACCTTTAGCATTTAGTTGGGATTCCTATAGCACTAAAACTACAAACATGTCCCTATGAACCCAATACAAGTTCCTACAAGGTGTAAATGTATTTTTCCCTATGTTAGAACAAGAATAGTAAGTGGGCAGTAATATCTGGACATAGTTCAGTAGTATATTACTGTCCATATATTATTGTCCACTCACTATCCACAACTATGTATGTGTATTACTGTCCACTCACTATCCACTCTCAAACTGGCCAATATTGGTTATAGGGATTATTACAGAAGTTTTAATGAGTTCCTAAGAATGGAACAAACATATAAATGATTGAAAAAGCCAAAAGGAAACATGATGAGTGATGCAGAGGATTAATGAACTCACAATCTTTCCTAAGGATCAACTGATCCAAGTACTCTACAAATTTGATAATTTATTGGAGACAGTTTGTCATATCACATAATGCACTTAAGAAAGAAAGCTTTGTAATCTCAAAATATATGATGGGTTCTTCATTCATATCAACTTCAAGGTAATTCACATTCAAACATTCACAATTTGATTATTGTTCTAACATAAGGAACAATACATTTACACCTTGTAGGAACTCACTATTATTGCTCATGTTTGAAAGTGGATAGTGAGTGGAGAATAATATATGGACATAGTTCAGTATTATATTACTGTCCATATATTACTATCCACTCACTATCCACAACTATTTTGGTATATTATTGTCCACTCACTATCCACTCTCAAATTGACCAAGATTGGTTGTAGGGGCTATTACAAAAGTTTTAATGAGTTCCTAAGAATGGAACAAACATATAAATGATTGAAAATACCAAAAGGAAAAATGATGAGTGATGCAGAGGATTAATGTGTTAGAAAGTAAAGATCCCCAAGATAACCGAGAGGGGGGGGGGGTGAATCAGTTATCAGATAATTTATCCATTCAATAGCTTTAAACAATATAATCAATGTACTGATCAACCATAGAAAGATAATCATACACAATTGCACAATAACACAAGATATGTTAACTAGGGAACCTCTTGAAAAGAGTAAACCCCGGTGGGAATGATGCCCACAAAATGATGCACTAATATGAAAGTTCCTTGTTAGAGGATGGACCCTATTAGGAGTCTTATGAAATACATTCAGTACATATAAATCCCTGTTAGGAGATTTTGAATCCCTGTTAAAAGATTCTAACCCGGTTAAGAGTTTATGGAAGACAAAAGGACCCACTGCCCAAATAGCTTCAAGGCAAGATCTCTGAACCCACTATCCAAAAGATCTTAGAATTATTCAATAGAATAATATGAAATATATTACCTCCTTCACACTATGCCAAAACTACACTCTCTGCTACACAAGATCACAATTCTAGATCTTTGTACTCACAAGTCTTCCTTCATCACTGAATTAGCTCTTTTCTTCACTTCATGTAGATATTCGCATCTCACTCTTCATATTACACACTACAATAAGGAAAAAATTCCTTCTTATATACCAAACTCAAATAATTACAAATGAGTCGGTCCTCAATTACAAAATAATAAATTCTACACGCTACACACATAATTCACATAAAACTGTCAGCTTCCAGTTACTGTAACTTTCTCCAAACATATCCTCAAAGTTTGCACTATGAACCACATCATCATTAATGAGTCTCCAACATCCCTTTAACTGCACAAAATCAGATCCCATCCCAGCTAAGAGATATCCTCTGATTTCCGAACATCGCTACACAGAAACACTGTCTAAACACTGCTTTCACAAAAATGCTCATAACTCTTACAAATGAATGAGTTTCTTTTTGTGCTGTTAACCATAGGTTAATAACACACCAAAGAACATACCATCAACTGCGCAAAATCCAATCTGCAATACAACATGTGCGCAAAACAAAATTGTACCTACTTTCCTGCTAATATCCAGAATATTAGTGTGTTGACATCAATGACAATCCAAGTCATGAATGCAACAAAAACTGCTACAGAATGACTTCCAAAACACTTTGCATTCATTCCTAACATAATGAACTCACAATCTTTCCTAAGGATCAACTGATCTAAGTACTCTACAAATTTGACAATTTATTGGAGACAATTTGTCATATCACATAATGCACTTAAGCAAGAAAGCTTTGGAATCTCAAAATATATGATGGGTTCTTCATTCCTATCAACTTCAAGGTAATTCACATTCAAACATTCACAATTTGATTCTTGTTCTAACATAAGGAACAATACCTTTACACCTTGTAGGAAATCACTATTATTGCTCATGTTTGAAAGTGGATACTAAGTGGATAGTAATATATGGACATAGTTCAGTATTATATTATTGTCCATATATTATAATATCATGGTTGATATGTTTATTGCATTCTGTGAAATAAAATCTTGTGTAAATTGCGATCATCCTCCCTAACTAAGAGGCAGTGTTAATGTTGTAGCTTTGGTCGTATGATACACACATGCATGTGTGTATTAATAATAGTATCCAACATAATGTATAGTATATTTGGAAAAATTTAGTGATATGTATGTATAGGTATATATGTACATAAATATATCTACACACACACATACATACATACACATACATATACATATATTTATTCTAAGGATGATGGGAAAGTCGAAGTATAGATAGTCATAGAGAGATACTCAGACATAATGAAAAATAAGTAGAGATGATGAGAAATAAATGGACCTAGAGAAAACTGCACAAGGGTGAAGGAATCATTAGCCATATTAGGAATAATGGGGTAAATCATATCTAAAAATTACCTTCATATCATATAGAAATTTCATAAATATTGCAACACAAGATATAAAGAGATGCTAGAGAAACATTTTAACCCTAATGGATTGTGCAAAAATATTTCAAATAGATATGGCATTTAGAAAAACTACATGTCCCGTGATGGATGTTGGCACAAATTCCCCTCATTAAAACACGTGAATAAGATAAACTAATCAAACCACCAAGAAATATTGATAATTATTGTAGATCTATGATGGATTACAGTGATTGTGTTAAACAATTCGCACTGCACATATAAGAAAATAATTCTATGAAGTGCCTTCAAAATCTCAGAATTTATAAGATTTTAATTTCTTAGTGATTTGTGCACAACATGAATAACCTAAAAATATAGAAAAATAATTTAACAAAGTAAGGTACCTAAGCATTTTCCTTTTGATATTTACTAGAGTGAATGTAAAATCTCTACATCTAGCCTACTTATTCCACAATTAACACTCACAATTTAACAAACCTAACATTACAATAGAAATATAAATTTGCACTAAGGTATTTGAAGCCTTCCAGGTTGAAAATTGTGATCATCCTCCCTAACTAAGAGGGAGTGTTAATGTTGTACCTTCGGTCGTATGATACACATATACATGTTTGTGTTAATAATAGTATCCAACATAATGTAATGTATAGTATATATAGTGACAATTATAATAATCATCAATTATTGTTATCAACTTTCAATATAACCTTTACACCTTGGAGAAAATCACTATTGGAGTCTTCTATCATAACTCCACTACATTCCATCACCCTGCCTGCACACACAAACCATTAGTTCTGATAACGAAACCAATATTATTTCTTATGTTTGAAAGTGGATAGTGAGTGGACAGTAATAAATGGACATAGTTTAGTATTATATTACTATCCATGTTATGAGAGAAGACTCCAATGGTGAGTTCCTACAAGGTGTAAAGGTATTGTTTCTTATGTTAGAACAAGAATCAAATTGTGAAGACACCTTCAAAATAGAATCAAATTAATTTGACAATATTATTGCTCATGTTTGAAAGTGGATAGTGAGTGGACAATAATATATGGACATAGTTCAGTATTATATTAATGTCCATATATTATTTTCCACTCACTATCCACTTTCAAACTGACCAAGATTGGTTGTAGGGGTTGTTACAGAAGTTTAACAATGAGGATTTTATCAGTAGAAATTACAAGGACTTCATATTTTTTATCAACTTTAGGGATTTCAATAGTAGATGTATCAAGGGACGCTTCAACATCACGAGTTTCATTTTCTATATGTGTTAGAAGAAGAGTTCCTGGGGCTTTGGATAGTTGTAGGGATAATTTTTGGTTTCCTTGGGGTTTTGGCAATTAGGTTTTCCTTAAATTTCTTCTTTTTAGAAGATTCCACAGTTAGGGTAGGACTGGTTTTTGGCTTCTTAGAGAATTTGGCAGTGGAAGAGATTTTTAATTTCTTTCTTCAGGAGGGTTCTCCAGTTAGGGTTTATATTGCTATTGGGGATTCAGATTCCTTCATAGGAGTATCATTATTTCTCGCAAAATCATCCCATTCCATTCTAGAGGGTTGAGCATACTGAAGGCCATGTATAACAACCAATTTGATTAACCCATGATGGGAAAGGAATTTTCATGGCCCTTACAAAATTTACTACATGAAAATTTTAATGAGCAATACAAATAATAAGGAACATTAACAAGGATAGAATTTCACAAGTGAAACATGAGTCTAAAATGGTGAACAAACACATACGTGTATCTCCCTTCACAGGTATTGTACTGAATTAGAAATTTTATGACATCCTTCCATTGTGGTGGAAGAGAATTAAATTCAACACCTTGGCCTTGAATGACCTTCACAAACTCTCCTCACTAAAGAAACTACTTGGCTATTACAGAAGGAGAAACCACATTGTCTAGATTTTGTTCCATTCTACCTAGGTTTTACTTAGTAGAGAAAAATATCGGGGGTTTTGGGTATTTTCCTTTTTTAGCATTATTTCATCCTTATTTCCTTTTGGATGCCACATCTTTCTTTCAACCTTGTTCCACTCTTTCTCTTCCTACTCCAACAACTTCCCATAACTATATCCCATCTTCGAGCTCGAATTCTCTATCTTTGATGTTCTATGAAAAACCCTAGGTTCTCTTCTAGAGTTAATTCCAACCCGACAACCATATGAAAGATCACTTGGCCTTTCTCATTTAGGAGGTATCTAAGGGGAAAACATGTAGGTAGTCGTTGGATAAACAAATTTACCATATGATGATAGTAATAAGGGGATCTCTATGTAATATTGACAGGCAGATTTACCATAATCACACAAATTAAATCTAAATAATCTAAAATTTTACCATAAATTTTTAGGGCTAAAATAACTCTTACCTAGAGAGAAGTCACCTAGAAATTCTTGAAAGTGAAATTATTGACAACCCAGTTTGAGCTCCATGCGTCTATAAGCATATGAGAAAATGTCAGACCTTCTGCTCTTATTTGCTCCTGCGCGAACTCTGATTTTGTGCTACATCCACGAAAAATGATTTTCTTTTGTCTTTTTTTTTGGTTATATTGCCCAAAACCGTCGCAATTATGATGGTAATCAAGACATTACCATCATACTTGCGACTTTATCAGGGAAAATTACAAAAAAAAATGCCAAATTCACTAAAAGGATATCCTCCATCAGAATTTACCGTCGGAAAAAGCCCCCAAATGTATTAGTGTTGGGAGTAGGGGAATGATTTATTGCCAAGGGAATTATTTTTAAATAAGAAACTGCAGCATTCCATCAGTCATGACATCTCTTCTCAGATTCTTCCTATTGTAATACCCCAAAAATGGGCTATAGGTTCATTAATCTCCTACATCATCAATTCGAACGAAATCGACATCGAAGTCTAACCTAAGGCACATCTGAACATCATCGAATCCTAATTGATTATCATAAATTCTGCATCGAGGAATATTCCTAGCAATATTCCTATTTATCATAATTATCTTTAATTTAATGATTATTTGGCGATAAATCATATTTATCCTAAAGTTTGATTAATTGAATATTCTAAATATTTAATTAATTAGATTTAATTCTGCCACTTAATTGTTTAATTAAAGTTAATACTATTTATTCCTAAATTATATTATTTAATTTTGACAATAAATCCAAAATCCTATGAATAATTGATTAAATTCTTATTTAATTAATTAAAGCAAGTTGTCAATTTTTAATAATATTGTTTTTGAATAAAAGTTTGAAAAATAATTGATTAACCCATAAATCAATTGTTTTATTTTTCAAAATCAGTTAAGTTGGAAATAAATCACTTTATTATCAAATGAATTCATAAATAAAACATGCACAATCAGAAAAGCAGACAACTATCAATTATCAATTAAATCTAAACTCTATTTTGAGTTAAACTCTGCTTTTGCATGTTTTTGTGAGTTAATTATCCTTTATTTAAAAATAACTCAAAAATCAACCTGAGTTATTTGAGTGATTTATGGCTTTTTTTCATGCACCTCCAAAGCCCTAAATTTCTATAAATGAACGCTTCAACTCTTCTTAATCAGATCTGAAAAGTTTGCACACTCACGCTACTGAATTGGAGATTGAAGAATTGATCTTGAGAATTCGAGTTATTGTGAGATTTTTATTATTTTTTGCATAGTATCCATATCATTTAGAATATTATTGTTAGATCATTTTAGCATATCAATTTTCATATTAGCATAGATTCATATCAATTTTTCATTATCATAATTGCATAGAAAATCCAAAAATATAGATTAATTTGTATCCAATTCATATCTAGATTTTGCATTCAAATCCTTCGTTTAGGTGTCATCTAGGTCATTGATCTCGGTATAATCTGAGAATACATACTCGCATCTACTAGAAGGCAATAAATCGTCTGGTTAGTTTAGTTTTTTATTTATTGCACAATTTCAATTTTTGCTAACCTCTAATGTTTTATTGAAGTGTTGTGTCTATAGTTAGGTACAAAATTCACACACACATTTTTGGCGCCCACCATGGGGCCCTGAAATGGGTTTCCCTTCAAATTTTATCAATTTCTATCATTTTCTTGTCTTTTTTTGTTCCAGGCTACAATTTTATTCTCTGTCCGTACAATTTTCGTACCAGTTTTTTCAAAAACTCATAGCAAGAGATACCCATGGTCATATGATAGTTGATTTGATCAAGGATCGCACAAGCAGAAACCCACTATCGTCTGGAAGCTCGATTGTCATATGATCTGATACCCATTGTTGTATGAGCTTCTAGATTATCATCTGGGAGGTAACCCATTGTCGTATGAGTTTCAGTGCTAGGGTTCAATTGTTGTTTCATTTTTTCAGGTAGTTTGTCAGATTTGGTTGTCAGATTTTGATTAACAGCTAACCCTAACAATTGAAATTCTCTATTTTTTATTGATTTTCACTGGTTTTTTATTGGAAAAAGTGCAAGAATTGCTAAAAATAGTTAAAAATCTACTAACCGCATTGTGAGGAGTTAAGGTAACCTTCTCAGCTGATAACATTTCGATTTGGATTAAAACGAACATCTTACATGTCTAGCTTGAGTGACTTTCTTTTCCATATCACATATTTCATTTGGGCTCTAAAAATGAACATAGATTTGCTTTCAGCATCTTTGTTGCACATAGTAAATAGGCCCTATGAACACTATTCATGGCTCTTGAGAGAGTGAATTTCCAGCGAAATTCTTCTCAACGAAGGAACCCTTGTAGGTAGGGAGGATACTGAGGGCATCTCATGTTCTACTAGATCCATGTGTCTTCAACTTTTGATCGAGGCATTCTCTCTCTGGAGAGGTTGATAGATCATAAGAGGTTGATGTCATAGATCTTTGTGAGATAATCTTAGTCTTAGCATGTCAGATTTATCTGTCTGCTTTATTTTGGTGAAGTCAAGAGGCTAGGGGATTATGCTCTACTTCCTTTTTGGATAGTACCAGAAACCCAAATCCTTGAATCCGATCTAGTCTCCATGTGGTATATCTTGTGAGTCACCTTTAGAGAGGGTTAATCATAGTGGACATTCCCTTAATTGGGTCAACCACGTTGATGGAACCTCAAGCGGTAATAGCCATTTTTGCCATGGTAGTGACAAATGCTATATAAATGTCTTGTTGGAAGAAATCTCCACAGGTGTGGTCTCTTGTTGGGCTATCAGATCTCCCTAGCAAATCCTGAAGATTAAGTTCTCAGACTGTGTCAAAAACCCTGATGTGCCTGGATTGGAGTTTGCCCTCTTGGATCATAAAAGTTGTAGAGTCAAACCATTACTAAAAACCCTAGTGAGGCCAACTTTTCATTTTCTAGGAATATGTGCGTTATTGCAAAACTTTTTGGAACATACACAATTAGCACTTCTAAGGATTAGCACAAATAAGTCACTTGATTGTTCATGTGCAAGGTTACTTTTTCCCTTGTTCATTATTTTCAGACATGCTTGAAATCACTGGCTTGCTATTTTGTGTGCTTGCTTATCTATCTGGTTACTGAAAATGAACAAATCTGTTACAATTCTCAAATCTAGACATTGAAATTTGCAAACAATCTGAAACTGAAAACCCAAAAATTTTCAAAAATTGAAGTGAAATTCCTTTCTAGAGTCAAAAGTCATCCCAGAGAGTCAGAAAGTTGTATGAGTTTTGGAAAGAGTCATTTCATAACCCCCTGAGTATCATATGGTAACTGGTATATTGTCGTACAAGTGTTTCAGCCAGTCATTTTCAAAAGTCAATTTTCCTATTATCAACTATCATACGAGCTTGTCAATTGTCATTTCATGCTATACCCATTATCGTATGAGCCTGCAGAAAGTCATTTGAGAAGTTTTGAAAAATTGCCAGAAAGTTGTCAGAATTGCTAGATATCCAACTTTTTTAGCCTATTTCCAGAATTTGTCAAACCAATCACTGTGTTGGGAACAAAGTAGCAAACTACTAAGAATCCAATCATTTTCCTAAAGTGACCTTTTGAATTTGATTCAGCCTTCTATTTAATTGATTTGAGTCTTTTTCATCTTGTGTCAACACCTTGTCATAACTATCAATCTTCAATCAATCATCAAAAATAGACTAAGTGTTGTGATATCTTGTCCGCTATCTTTTGGGTATCTACCCATACATCCAGGACATAGTATCCCCATCTAAGTCAAATCTATGCTTCAATCAATCAAACCTTGACAAGGTTGCGTCATCTGATCATCTTGATTCAATTCATTCTTCAGTTGTCTTCATCTTATTCTTTTGCTTCACCCAAGGTTAATGGTGGAAACTAGAGCTTCCTCTCACAAGAAATTTGGAGAAGCATCCCAGACCTTACCTATTACTACTGCCAAGGGTCCAACTCTTGAACAACTCTACAATTTTGGTCTTTATGAAGATGACAGTCTTGGCAACTTTCAATTAAAAACTAGTTACATTCCTCCTTCATCAACTCACGGAGGTAATCAACAAACACCTTGTCGATCTATCCCAGGGAGAACTCCTACCATGTCTCAAGAAGGGACAAACTTTGGCTCTCAAAGAGCTCAATCTCAACATGGTGTAGATCAAGAACCCACACCTGAAGA
This sequence comes from Chamaecyparis obtusa, assembly GCA_027943335.1. NCBI lineage: Eukaryota > Viridiplantae > Streptophyta > Pinopsida > Cupressales > Cupressaceae > Chamaecyparis > Chamaecyparis obtusa. The sequence goes on from BSBK01002708.1 coordinate 1,005,659, forward strand.
AATTGCTCAATATCAAAATGATGATAACTTCAAAAGAATGATGAAGCATTTCTTGAAAGAAGATAGAGAAGCATACTTTTTACAATTAGCTCACCAAGGAGCTAAACTTCCTCCTAACTTTAATGTCAAAGATATCATTACACATGAGGAAGAAACTCCACTCATGGCTATGATGAAACAGATGCATGCCATGCAAGTCAAACTTAACAACCTTGAAAAAGAAAAGGAACCCAAGGAGTTCTCCATGGAGGCTCTATGTCCTTTTCCATTTTACAAAGACTTGTACATGCCACCATTCCCAAAAAGAGTGGAGATGTCTAAGTATGATAAGTATGATGGACACTCAGATCCCCAAGATCATGTCAGAGAATTTTGTACACAATCTATGGAGTTCATGCATGAACCAACCTATCTAATGTGTCTCTTCCCTTGATCTCTGGGAGGAGTAGCCATTCATTAGTTCTCTAGATTGCCTTCTACTATCAAAACTTTTGAGGAGTTGATCAAATTGATCTATTAGCAATACTCCTACAATATCCAACATCCAGTCACCATGATTGATAGCTGCAATCTCAAACAATATCCAGGAGAACCATTCCTGACATTTCTCAAGAGATGGAGGAATAAATTATCTCTATATGCTAGGCCTATTCCAGAAACTAAGAAACTAGAAATCTTCATCAATAATCTTGTCCTAGAAATCAACTATCCTCTACAAATGCAAGATCATACATCTTTTGATAAGATGGTAGACAATGCTATCAAAATTGAAAAAGTACTTGTGAAAAAAGGAGAAATCACTATTCTAGCAGACATATCTACCACTTGCAATACATTGAAAGAAGGTGCAGATCAACTTGTGCCCAATAATAGAGAATCGTCCATTAAGTCAACAAAAGAAGCATCCACTTCTAAAATGGAAGATATCACCAAAGATGTCCATATCAAAGAAAATAGTATGGGAGAATATACCATAGAGCCAGTCTTATCTTTGACGTCTCTCCCTATTTCACCTAAGTCTTATGGGAAATCTTTGAAATAGTCCAAACCAGAATCTAAAGAACCCCTTAAGGTATATAAGAAGAATTTTGTAGTAGAACAAGTCTCCAAGCAAGAATTTGAAGAGGGTGAAGCTGTGCTTGCATGGCTATACAAAGATGAATCTAAATCCCATGATATTCAAACTAGTAACTCAACATTACCAAAAGATCCTTCTAAGTCATATGGCCCAGGAGACAAATTGATAGCTAAGATGGGATATCCGAGTAAAGGACCTCTAGGAATTAGAGGAGAAGGTCTTATAACACCTATCCCACATACTGGTAGAGAAAATAAAGACAAAGTTGGCTTAGGATTCGAAAAGAAACCCTTTCACCTCAAAGGTAATTGTTCTCATGTCATAGAGTAGATCGCACTAGGAGAAGCCCTTCTTAAGAAAGAAGAAACATAACCATCAGATAGTGATTCAAATAGCTCAGAGCTCATTCCATATGAAAAATTGCCTAAAGAGATCAAAGACCTTCTTGATGCAGAAGATGATCCTATCAAAAGAATTAATGTAGTAGAAACACAAGAACCTACTATAAAGCAAGAGATAGTTGCCACATAAGAACCAGCTCATCTCGAAGCTAATAAAATAGACTAAGAAGAAGGTGGTAGTTATTTTGAGATAGATTTCCATGAGTATGAATACAAATCTGAATCTGAGGGTAACCCTTCTTGGGGTATTCACCCTGACTTTACTCATGTTCTTAGATTCCTAGAGGCATAGATGAAGAATCTAATGACTATGAATGGGGAGCCATTCCAGAAGAAGATGAGCTTATCATAGAAAAACATGTTGATGTTATTCACCAATATGCACCTACACCTAATGTAAGTCTAGTGCGAAGTAACAAACTTATCGAGTCTAATCCACCGATGGCTGAATTAGACTTCCACAATGAAATTGAGCCTATTCATGAATTGAATGTCTTAAGTTGTAATATCACCTTTGAACTTGAGCATCGGGTTAGGACCAATGATGAAAGATCCATATCCGTAAACACTATCTCCCAATCTTTCCCCATCCTAACTATCCAACATCTTGAACTTCTTGATCGAACCTCCACAAATCCAAGCCATGGTATTTATACATTCCCAAATGACTATGCCCTTGCTTGCTACCTCAATGCAGTTGAGCCTATGAGGACTTCCATCAGTGAACTGAGCGTCAACATGATAGAGTCGGACATCAAATATCTTAGTCAAAAGAATAAAAATAAGAATAAAAAGAAAAGGAGTTCTAAGGGTGAAAACCACTTTGTGGCAGTCTCAGAACCTACAAAAGTAAAAATAAAAGACGTATCCAAAGGTGAAACCCTCTTTGAGGCACCTAAGGATGAGATATTTGATGTCCTTCCAAGTCATTTACAGGATAGATCTCCAATTCTAATTGTGCCCACTCAATCCATCAACTTGGGAACAAGAGAAGAACCACAGTTGATTCATGTAGAACAATCTTTATCAGAAGAAGAGAAGCAAAAGTTTACAACATTCCTAACAGAGAAGAAGATCAACTTTGCATGGAAATATTCAGATATGCCAAGGTTGGATCCTAATCTTATAATGCATCATTTATCTATAGCTCCAAATGTAAAACTGGTTAAGCAAAAGTTGAGAAAGATGCATCCTCATGTTGCACTCTTAGTAAAAGCTAAATTAGAGAAGCTCCTAAAAGTCGGATTCATCCAAGTTATTGACTATGCAGAGTGGATCTCTAATATTGTACTTGTTTCAAAACCAGATAAATCAATCAGAGTGTGCACATACTTTAGAGATGTAAATAGAGCATGCCCTAAGGATGATTTTCCCCTACCTAACATTGATATGATAGTGGACATGACTGCGGGTTTCGAGATGCACTCTTTAATGGATGGTTTTTTTGGATATAACCAAATAAAAATTGCTCCAGAGGATCAAGAGAAAATTGCTTTCACCTATGCACGGGGCACCTTCTGTTGGAATGTTATGCCATTTGGGCTTAAAAATGCTGGTGCTACATATCAAAGAGCCATGACATCTATTTTCCATGACATGATGCATAGGACTATGGAGGATTATGTTGATGATACTTTAGCAAAATCTATGATTAGAGCTGAACATCTAAATGACTTGAGCAAGATACTAGACAAAATGGAAAAATTTAGTCTTAGACTAAATCCTAAGAAGTGTGCTTTTGGTGTCACTTCTGGAAAGCTCTTAGGGTACATAGTTTCAAAGAAGGGTATTGAGGTTGATCTAGCTAAAGTAAAGGCTATAATGGAGATGCAACCCCTGAAGAATATCAGTCAAATGAGGACATTTCAAGGAACATTTCAATCTATCAGAAGATTCATATCACAGTTTGTGGACATATCACAACCTTTTACAAAAACATTACATAAAGGTGTGACCTTCATATGGAATGAAGAATGTGAGAAAAAATTTGATCATATCAAACAATATCTATCAAATCCTCCTATCTTGATGCCTCTTATTCACGGGAAGCCATTGATCTTATATGTCTCCGCAACAGATACATCACTGGGGGCATTGCTAGCACAACATGATGAGAATAAAAAGGAAAGAGCTATATATTATATCAGTAGAACATTGGTGGCATATGAAAATAACTATTCAATGATTGAGAAAGCTTTTCTAGTTGTGATCTTTGCATCACAGAAACTGAGACACTACATGTTAGCTCATACCACACATTTGGTAGCTAAAATTGATCTACTAAAGTACCTATGAAGCAAAGCTTCCCTCACAGGTAGATTAGGCAAATGGGTCATGCTCTTAAGTGAATTTGACATTGAATATGTGGAAAGAAAAGCTATAAAAGGATAGGTTATTGCTGATCAATTAGTAGATGCACCTATGATTGATGATACACCAATGCAAACGGAATTTCCAGATTCTTCTATCATGACTCTTTCTTCTAGAGAATGGCAATTATTCTTTGATGGCTCCTACACATAGAATGGATCTAGAGTAGACATATTGTTCATAACTCCTGAAGGATACTCAATCCCAAAAGCATTCAGATTAAAGTTTCCTTGCACAAACAATATTGTAGAATATGAAGCCCTTTTGAATGGCATGAAACTAGCAATTGAGTGGAGAATAACAGAGATACACATTCATGGAGACTCTCAACTTGTTATCCATCAAGTCAATGATGTGTACCAAACTAAAGATGAAAAGCTCATTCCTTACAAGAGAATGGTAGATGATCTTAAGAAGTATTTCATATCTATCACATTTGAGCAAATTCCTAGAATGGAGAACAAGGCTCCTGATGCAATGACAACACTATCTACTTTATTACAGCAACCTGAACATGAGCTACACTATGAGTTCCTAGTGGAAGCACTATCTTATCCTACATATGACTCCCCTGAAACCCACATGATTTGCACTGTTGTAGGTCATGATTCATCCAGATACAAAAACCTATTTTCCTATCTCCAAGACCAAATCATTCCCGATACCTTCAACTGCCATGAAAAGAGATACCTTATCCCTAATGCCTCATGATATGTCATCATTGGTCATGATCTTTATAAATGAGGTCTAGATGGTACACTACTTAGATGTTTAGAATGGGAAGAGTCTCAACGTGCATTAGAGGAAGTCCATGAAGGTATTTGTGGGTCACACTTGAACGGTTTAACACTAGCTAAAAAACTTATTAGGGCTGGGTACTATCGGCCTGAAATGGAGAAAGAGGCTATCAAATTTGCTAAGAATTGTCAAAAATTCCAAGTACATGGCAATCTAATTCATGCTCCAAGGAGAGATCTAATTCCCTTTACTACACAATGGCCTTTTTACCAATGGGCATTTGATCTTATAGGAGCTATACATCCTCATTCTTCTAATGGACATACCCATATAATCACAGCTACAGATTATTTTACAAAATGGGTAGAAGCAGTCCCTTTGACACAAGCAACTGGAAAACAAATATCTATGTTCATATTGAACTATATCATATGCAGATATGGGATACCCCATTCCATAATCATAGATAATAGGGGACAATTCAAAAATAAAGACCTAGATGATCTATGTGCCAAATTCAAGATCATAGAACATTGGTCTTCTATCTACTACCCTCAAGGGAATGGACAAGCAGAGGCTTCTAATAAGAATCTATTGAAAATCTTGCACCGTATAGTTAATAAGATAGGAAGAGACTGGCATCTCATGATCAATCCAGCTCTTTGGGCCTACAAAACAAGTATCAGAACACCTACTAGGGCTACACCTTTCACTTTAGTTTATGGGTTTGAAGCGGTACTACCTATTGAGGTTGAAATCCCATCACTAAGAATCAGAATGCATGGTCTAGTAACTGACGATGACTACAGAGTGTCTAGGTTGCAAGAACTTGAACTACTAGATGAGTGCAAACAAGCAGCGTATGATCATCTCAGAGTATATCAGAAGAGAATGTCTAGAGGTTACAACAAGAAAGTCAGACACAGAGAATTTCAGGTTGGTGATCTAGTCTTGAGAGAGAATCCTAAAAATCAATCACATCGAGAACGCAAGGGGAAGTTTGAACCCAATTGGCTGGGTCCCTTTGTTATCACTGCTACTTTTGGCTCTGGTGCCTATCAACTCTCAATGACTAAAGGAGAACAGCTCCAAGAACCAATCAACATTCTCCATCTAAAGAAATTCTATGCCTAAGGCATTCAGTCTATGGTAAAATGTCCTGCAAAAATCTTTAAAATCTGAAAAAGTCCTAAAAAAATGAACATCTTGGTGAAAACCTAGCAATGGGCACCTTGATGATTCACAAAAAAAGTAAAAAATACCAAAAATATAAAAAAAATTAGAAAAATGAAAAATAAAAAAAATGAGAAAAAGAAAAAGTGCCTTGGTGAAAACCTAGAAACAGGCGCCTTGGTAGCAAAAATAGAATCTCTGCCAAGATGGTGAAAACCCAGCAAACAGGCACCACTTGTTTCAATACACTCTATTTATCAACACAATCTTGGTCTTTCCCAGCTTTCAGTCTTGCTTTAGTTTGTACATATCTCCTAGTTTGTTTTCAATAAGTCAGTCTGTGCACCAGTCAGCTCAAGCGTTGGTATCCTATCAATGTTCAAACTTGGGGGCAACCAATGTCACATCCTATGGCCTCTAGAGTATCTTAGATGTATCATATCCAATTAGAGTCCTTTGAAGCTTCATTTGAGTTAGTCAGTCAGTCTTGTCTCCAGCAAGGATTTTGCATCTACAACAACACAATCAAACATCAAATGTCAAACTGAAAACAATATGCGCTTTACATGATTTTATCTCCTTGTATGCTTACTGATTCACACTAAAATTTTTGCATATTATGTCCTTTCGAGCTCTTCAATGATGTCCTTTATAGGATTTAGAGAGTGATGACTGGGGGCATAATCTTTTCTTTGTTTTCTTCTTGTATGTGAAAATCTAACAACTTTGGAAATTTTGGATTGAAATGGTGTCCGACTGTAAGAGCCTCTATCTCGAATTAGATGGCCATGTGTACCTCGACCATTGATACCTAGAAAATTCAAGGAAGTTTGATCTAACTATTGTCTTTTTTTTGAGTGAGTTCTTTCTCCTATTGTGTAATGCGATCTTACCTAAGGATGTGAATGATAAAGGGTCACTACGGGTAACTCGCATTGAGTTTAGAATGATCTCTTGACTATTTGATGTGTTTGTAATGCAAGGCGTATTCAGGTCATCACGATGTTTATGTTCTGATGCTTATACAAATTGCTATATCAAAATGGACATGATATTCAGGTCATCCTGGCATTTATGCCTTGGTGCTTATATCTAATCTGACATTCTAAAAATAAAATCAATATTCATATATCTATGGTTGATTGACTAGTGGGTGTTGTATTGATTCCTGCGCATAAAATCAATATTCATATGTCTATGGTTTCATAACTAGTGGGCATTGTATTGATTTATCCGGTTACCTAAAAATTCAATGATGAGAATAACTAACACATGATTAGTGACTAGGTCCTAGGTCTTAGGTTGCATTTCATGTTGCATGTTTCTTTGCATTTTGCATTTTGCATGTTTGCATGATCTCACAATGGCTAAACGAACTTCAATGCTTAAACAATTCTCCACTTGTCTCTTCAAATCTAACAAGAGTTGAATCTTACACGAAGGTCCATCCAACGAAATAGCAAGTAGAATCCTTTTTCAGGATCAAAATTGAAATCTAAGATCATTCATATTATTAACTACTTGCATAATCAACCTTCAATCATCACAGGAATCTAGAATTCAACTTAACTGATTATCTTACATCAAACTATCAAAATTTCAACTTGGTCAACCATGGTCAACTCTTGGTCAAGCCTAGTCAAACTTGGTCTTCTGGACCTCCAAATGATGTAGAACGCATTCTCAAATGTGTATAACTACTTCTTAATCAATTAACATGCTTCTAACCCATTCAACGCTGACTTTTCTTGTCAGATTTCAATTTTAATCCCGAAGGGGGCATGGTATTGCATATCATTCAAAATTTGTAATCATATCTTTATGGAAATCTATTCTTTCCTCAGTAATCAAGACAACAACCACGTCTAGTTGTTGATTCATCAAAAGTCCTCATCGCTTGGGGCAAATCAATCATCACTCGGGGCATATCAAATTCATCGAGATCCATATCAATTTGGTATTCTCTTAATCTTGTAAATTGTATCAGTTTTTGCAACTATCGGTTCAATTGTGTTATTTCCTTGGTTCTTCGGTAACTGAAGGGTTCAGATGTGATACCAATATGATTCAATATAAGGACAATCGAGTCTAGAATTAGTCACTCACTTCTTTGCAATCATAAGGTTCAGAATCAGGTGTTTTGATACTTTTTCGCAATCATCAGTTCATTGCTATTATAGTTAACATTATCTTTGGTCATTCAGGACCTATTATCATCATATCAACATCATATCACTTTCATATCAATTTCAAACATCAATTTCAACATCATACATAGACTATCTTTGAACCACTGCACTTCGCATAGTAATTCAAAGAGGGGCAAAATGTAATACCCCCAAAATGGGCTATAGGTTCATTAATCTCCTACGTCATCAATTCGAATGAAATCGACATCGAAGTCCTAACCTAAGGCACATTTGAACATCATCGAATTCTAATTGATTATCATAAATTCTGCATCAGGGAATATTCCTAGCAATATTCCTATTTATCATAATTATTTTTAATTTAATGATTATTTGGCGATAAATCATATTTATCCTAAAGTTTGATTAATTGAATATTCTAAATATTTAATTAATTACATTTAATTTTGCCACTTAATTGTTTAATTGAAGTTAATTCTATTTATTCCTAAATTGTATTATTTAATTTTGACAATAAATCCAAAATCCTATGAATAATTGATTAAATTCTTATTTAATTAATTAAAGCAAGTTGTCAATTTTTAATAATATTGTTTTTGAATAAAAGTTTGAAAAATAATTGATTAACCCATAAATCAATTGTTTTATTTTTCAAAATCAGTTAAGTTGGAATAAATCACTTTATTATCAAATTAATTCATAAATAAAACATGCACAATCAAAAAAATAGACAACTATCAATTATCAATTAAATCTAAACTCTATTTTGAGTTAAACTCTACTTTTGCATGTTTTTGTGAGTTAATTATCCTTTATTTAAAAATAACTCAAAAATCAACTTGAGTTATTTGAGTGATTTATGGCTTTTTTTCATACACCTCCAAAGCCCTAAATTTCTATAAATTAAGGCTTTAGCTCTTCATAATCAGATCTGAAAAGTTTGCACACTCACGCTGCCCAATTGGAGACTGAAGAATCGATCTTGAGAATTTGACTTATTGTGAGATTTTCATTATTTTTGCAGAGTATCCATATCATTTAGAATATTATTGTTAGATCATTTTAGCATATCAATTTTCATATTAGCATAGATTCATATCAATTTTTCATTATCATAATTGCATAGAAAATCCAAAAATATAGATTAATTTGTATCCAATTCATATCTAGATTTTGCATTCAAATCCTTCATTTAGGTGTCGTCTAGGTCACTGATCTTGGTATAATCTGAGAATACATACTCGCATCTACTAGAAGGAAGTAAATTGTCTGGTTAGTTTAGTTTTTCATTTATTGCATGATTTCAATTTTTGCTAACCTCTAATGTTTTATTGAAGTGTTGTGTCTACAGTCAGGTACAAAATTCACACACACACATACCACCACTTCTTTCTTTAATATATTGTTAAATAGGTTTGAGTAACCCACATAAAGTGTCATGAGTTTGCGACTTACCCAACCTGGCTTATCAATTTATTTCATCGCAAGCTAGCAACCATTTTCCTTAGCTGGAATTTAGGTCTACAAAGACGTAAGGCCAGAGGTCTTCAATTGGTGTCAGTACCTCACTCAACCACGATATGAAACCATACCAATTTTTTAACCCTGCGGTGACACCGTGACACAGTGAAGAAAACCCATCAAGTGCCATGTATAACATCCTCACTTCCTTGTGGTCCAAATCTGGGTCCTATAGAATAAGCCAAGAGGTGGCGACAAGGAACCATCATAACATATTATTCTTCTTCACAAGCTTGCGAACCTTAAACATTTCCCCCATTGACCACTATGAGAATGTGACAAACCATTATAGTCATCACAAATATCCACTCGCAGGGTCACAGGTCCAACCGATAGTCTTAAAAAAATTTTGCAAGGACCTTCAATTATCGACACATGGCCCATTGTTTCTTCCCCATGGGGAAAAGGTATTAACTATCTCAACAAGTCATGAGGATAGGACAAAACTTTTATCACCATCCATAAACTATCACATAGCCTTGGAACCCCTACATGTCATCTATCTTAACCTCCAAAAGGGTGGGATAAACACTTTAAACACAAATTAAAGCACATGCAAAATAAAGAAAAAAAGTGTTAGGCTAGTATATAAGAGATCTATGGCCATAAAATAAGCACATGGAATAATGAAAAAAATATTTTGACATTAATTCATTAGTATAGGAAAATCAAACATGACGGGCTGACAAATGGATACTTAACATAATGCCCAATTATGTACCCACTCCTTCAATACACGTCAATGCAAGCACTAATATCAGTGCAACATAGTGCCCGAAGTTATGCCAGGATGTTCTACTTGGCACAACACATGCCATGAGTAGCGCCAACCTGATGAATAGCGCCTACTTTCAAAAAAATATAGGAGAAATACATTAAAATAATGTGTGGAAGCAAAAAATAGAACAAAAAAGGTAGCTAATGACAAATATTGTTGTAGTATAGTCTCTATTATAGACAATTAGTTGGTGCAAGCAACTTAATGCACTCACCTAATGTGGCAACTAATCCCTTATTAAGTAACTCATCATCCTAATTACAGAGGCTCATTTAATTATCGACCAAGGAGTGTATACTTGGATGACATTAACACTACATGTGCAATAAAATACATATAGTATCTATTAAAAACATAAAATTGAATCCATATGTATCAATAAAAAATAGAGAATACTTGAAAAAAACACCACAAACATGGTAAATAAGCCTTAGTACAACAATGAACACGGTCAAAGCCAACAAACTAGGCACCATCAAAAGACCATGGTCACTAGATGCACAAACCATATTAAGGCCACAATAAGATAGTGTGGGGTCTTGTGCAAACTACTAGAAAAATGACAAGAATAGAGCATACAAGGTAGAGTGTAGCAAATGAATCTCCTTCAAAGTGAAAAGCATACTCTAAAGCATGTTTAGGAGAACAAGGGACTAGTTTGAACAAGTTAGCAGAGCCATACATAAACACAAGACTTTGTCCAAACAATCTAAACAAGTCAGTGAAATTGTACACAAACACATGACATTGTCCAAGCAAAGAAGGTAGTAGGCATCATCCAAGGTACCTTCCAGGACATTTCTCCCATTTAAAAGAGTGTACAAAATAATTAATAAGGGAGTGTTTCATAGAAACCTACCTACACTAATAGTCCATACAACTTTCAAAAAAACCAAAATAGGTCCACTATAGAAGGTAGAAAGGGCATTATATAGAAGCTTAGGTTCCCCCTCCATAAACATGTTGACTTCTAGATGAAGCCAATCTGAAGCCATCATAGCCAAAACACTAGCACCAAGAGCACTAATATTACCATGATCATTTACAGTAGTTGAAACCCCAGTCCCTCCAGTGACTAAAGAAGCCCCAACCACACACAACGAGCCAACACCCACACATAGAGGCCCAACTTGGACAAGAAAAACCACCATCACAAAAACTCCCCCCCACCTCCACCCCAAGCCACTGAGATCATCATTTTCCTCAACATCCTCTCCCTCTAAAATACCAAATTTTGAAAAACCTCCCCCACTCGTCTTCTCACCCAAAGCTATGAGAGTATGTAAGGAATATATTTGAATTTGTTTGTTCTTTTCATTTGAATGTAGTTAATATCTAGATGGTTTTTATTATTAAGGTACCTCTAAGTAATCTACTTTTATTCATCTAACCACTATGTAGGATAATAATAGCTAGAGATTGCTCTTGGATTTATGACTCAAATTAAGTAGATGATATCAAATGGAGGATATTCACTAATGGTTATAGTTTTAATTTATTCCATGGTTCAATTAGTTGGATAGCTTAGTGGTATTTGATGGTGCCTTTCCATTATATAGGCTAAGTATACAATATCTGGTCATTGAACAGTCTCACAATAGGTAGATATAATCATGCCATTGTCTCTTTTAAGGGTAATACATCTATACTATGGACTACCTATCCCCATCATGAAATGCATTTAGATTGTCAACCCAGGGATGTAGACTTGAAATGGGATAGCACAGTTTGTGCACTAAGTTCCTTTAGGAGTCATAACACCTATGCTCCAGGAAGATAAAATGCATGAAAGGATTCTATGTTATTGCTGCAAGAGTAAACACACTTAACTATTGAATGGAATTACTACAAAAAACTTATGAAATGAATCTAAGCTTGTCTAACAACTCAAAATATTCACTATACCCATCTCTGCAAATGCTGCAAGAACAACCACAGTGGCAATGATGCAGGAGTAAATTAGTAACTCTATTTGAAAATAGGAAAAGTATAGGAAGAAAATCTATTCTTACTTAATATAATCCACCTCCCAAGTGGGCCCCCTTGGTTGGCTTCTACTAACTACTCAACACAAGAAATAATCCAAAATCACTCTTCCATTAAATTCTTCTTAACTGGTTACATAACAATTGAATAACTCATGAAGAACAAAACAGAGCAACTTCCACTATATTGAATACATAATTCTATCTTTCTTCATTAACTACTAAATCAGTCAAAATCCCTTTATATCAAGGATTGACGCTTATTGAAAACATAACAGAAAAGTCTCATTAAGCCTCACCAAATATGAAGGAGATAAAAAAACCTCGACATTATACAATTACTGCTGACAACAGAATAACAGTTCTGAGGAAATATAGCAGGACTAATTCCCTATATTCTCTGGAACAATAGCTCCTTCAAAGCTCGGCATATCCATCAGAATCATGCTGGATTCTCCCGCCATGGTTGGTCTTCTAATGCTCCTTCTTTAATGCAGATGCACCACTCTTCATACTGCTCTGTGTTTACCTGAAAGGTTAGTAACATTCGGTACACATATGCAAGTCAACATTTTCAACTCCTACTTAAATGTTAGAACATAGCTTGAAATAATTATATGAAGTACTACATTATATTTATAATAGTCAACAAAACATATCACTCAAGCTACCCATAGATTTTGTGGCTTTAGCTATACTTGGCATAGGTTCACATAAGTATAAGTCATAAAATGTCTTAGAAATGTTTGTCAGAGTATCAACAAAATATAAAGATCATAAGAAAATTGAGGCAATAATTAGACTCATCATCTGCCCCCTACTAACAGAATGCTTGTCCTCAAGCATTGTATTTCCTTGCTATGGTCCTGAAATCTCCAACAGTCATCTTCCCCTTCTTTCCACTTCTGAAAGTGTATTAGAACCCCCTTGTGCATTCCAAGTAATATTCTTGATGCTCCTCAACCAACTAATCTAGTCTAGTAGCACTAATGTCATATAGGGGACAAAAGAGTGTAGGTGGCTGGAAGGATAAAGGCATCCATAATTCCCTTCTGGGCTACTGTTCCAACTTCATGTAATTAGCCACTCTATGGACAACTGCTTCATAATTAATTGGGCTATGTGGTTCTATTTTTCTAAAAGCTTCTGGCAATCTATTCCACCTACTTCTAACTCCTAAAAGAGCTCTTTGGGCTGTAAAATTGGGCAATGTCTGATAATCTCTATAAAATTTATCCCTCAATGCAAATACTTTCTCCTTGATTTCTAGATTTGGTCTCCCATAAATCAAATTGAGCCAATCCCTCAAAAGAACATAAGGCTTATGTGACTCAACCCTTAATGGAAAAGGTTCAGATTTCTCTAGATCCCTATAGGTGTTCAACTATGTGTCATAGTTTGTCTCATTATGCATCCATGACATCAAGGCCCTTAAGTGAATGTCCCCTATATAGAGCAGAGGATTCCACTCTGTTTCATGTGGGATAATAAAATTGTGCAAATAAAACTCACATAACAGATTTTGTTGCCATGATGGCAAAGTTTGATACAAACCATAGAATTCTTGGGTCGACTTGAATTCATAATCAATGTTCTTCATTGTCATCATAAGTTGGAACAAAAGAAATTGCTCCTTTAAGAAAATAGCATATACCCTAGGTGGTGATCTACAAGCTATCACCTGGTCAACTAGTTTTAAGGCCTTGTCCATTTTCTCTTTCTGTTTCCTTAGCTACTCTTTGAGAGATTCAATTTCCTCATCCTTCTCAAACATCTCCCTTTGCATTTGATTTATTTCCTGCTTCCACCATGTTTTCTGAAAGATAAAATGGTTGTATAGATGAAAGAGGATAGACTGAATTGTTGATGAAGGGAACTCTTGCATTTGAGCCTTCTTTTTCTTCTCCTTAACAGTCTGCTGGAAGAAGTCAGTGAACCACATTGATTGGTAAGGTATAATGGATACATTAGAATATACATGATGCTGAGGAGTAGATTGAACATTCATAGGAATGCTCTCTTGCATTACATCGGGGCTTGGTTCAGGCATTCCTCGATCATTTTGTGGCATGCTACTACTAGTTTTTTGCTCATTAGGAGTCTCCTCCATATGATGGGATTCTGCCTACGTAGGGGAGTCATCAAGAATATATTCAACATGGGGTTCTTTAGCAAGTTTTGGTGTTGGAACATCTGGGTGTTGAGGAGAAGGTGGAGACACGTGTCCTCTCATGCAAGGGCTTCTATGCATAGTTGCCTCTTCAACCACTAAAGTTTTAGGTTGGTGAGACCTTTTTGGTTTATGTGCTACAGGAGTAGATGCTGCAAGAGTAGTTACTAAGGGACTCAACCATTTTCTTTTATTAATTTGAATTACAGGGTTTGAAATTTTTCCTTCTAAGTTAGGGATTTATTTTCTCACTTTTTGCTTTCCTTTTCTTGAGGAAGAAGTGGGTACATTACTTTCTAGAGTAGGTTCAAGAGGTTGGTTTTTTGGCGGTAATTCCAGTTCTTTTTCTTTCATAGTTGCTTCTTCATTAGGGTCAGAAGATTCTACTACATCTTCTAAAGGTTGGGCCACATGATTTACTTGGGGTTGCAAAGTTTTGGATTGGACAAATTCTGCCCATTACATGGGGGAAACATCCGTAAGAGATTTTTCAACCAATAGCTTGATTAGGGCATGGGGACTAATGGAGTTTGCATTTCCCTTTTGAGTTTCCTCGGCATTGATACTTAGCATATTATAAAGAAAATTGGGAATATTAACCTGAAGATAATGCCTGATACAGCTAAGCAGCTTAAAATGATGAGCATGCAGGTTCAAAAATCTTCCTTCACAAGTTAAATACCTGATGATGTGCGTAGCCAGTTCTAGAAATGGTTGTGGAAGGGACAATCTGTTGCACCCCTGCTTAGTAATTTCAAGTGGAGGATCACCCGGCCTGGAGAACTGAGCTTGATATAACCTGGCGTCATGCTCATTTGGATAATGTTCTCCCACAACTGGTAACCCTGTAACTTCCACAATTCTCTCTTCAGTAGAAACAACTGTCAAACCCCATATAGTTGCTTGTCCTTCTTCAAATGTACCCATGAATTTTGTAGCAACCTCCTCATTAAACTCTATCAGCTGAAGAGAATAGCCAAGCTAGCCACATGCATTGAACCTGCAAACTACCTCAACATCCACCAGCAAAATACCATGAACGACTGCTTCATGTCTCTGTAGTTGTCCATCCATCTTAATAATGGCCACTCTCTAATTTTTCAGCTCTCCAACCCACTACTAAGCTTTTAGTTTCTCTACAAATTCCCTCTTTTGAAATGCAATTGCTATTCTTGAAATACTGATATTTTCACTTGCATTACCTTTGTTTTTCTTGACATGAACTATAATAATGGCATTGATTTCAGAGGACATCAATACCTTAAGTGCAAGTTACCTCACAAATTAATTATGATCCTTTTGAAGTCATGTCAAGTTCAGGAAATCAGAATTTGAAAGTACGAGAAATGTGTGAAGGATTAAAGAATTAATGGAACACAACCTAAGTACAACACTGATGTGACAGGGGTATGACAAGGGTAGTTTAGGAATGAAACTTGGAATTTAGTACACTCCCCTGCCCCCTATGAAAGTTGAACAAGTGTCCTCACTTGTTAAATTTAGCACGAGGTTGGGAAACTGGCTTAATGCGTATATTATACATTTAATGCAGTACTAGATATAATTAATTAAACTTGTGCGCTAAAAGTAAGTAAGGAGTTAGAAAGTTGTACCTGGTGATTAGTTACCATACACAAATGTGGGTTGATTAGAGTGTTGATTCCGGCGGCCGCATAAGATTGCTGAAGTGGCATTTTATTGAAATCATTTGAAAATA
This sequence comes from Chamaecyparis obtusa, assembly GCA_027943335.1. NCBI lineage: Eukaryota > Viridiplantae > Streptophyta > Pinopsida > Cupressales > Cupressaceae > Chamaecyparis > Chamaecyparis obtusa. The sequence goes on from BSBK01002708.1 coordinate 1,021,740, forward strand.
GAATTTGTGGGTGACATGGAATTTGAGTGGGTGGTAGAAATAGGAATGAGATGAGTTGGTGAGAATAAAAGAGAAAAGTGAATGAAGAATTATACCTCATTAAATGAAGTTTTATTATGAGTGCTAGTGGACCTCTGTCATGGTGATGCTGCAGGAGGAAGGCTTTCACCGTCGATTGCAGGAACTATTTCCCGAGGGGCTATTAAACTGTACATGTTGAACTATTTCAAGAATTCTTCTTTGGTTTGAGGCTTGTGATATAGGTGCAAGTGGTGTCCATTTACTAGCAGCTTAAATTGTACCGGATCAAGTGTGGTCAGTTGAACTACTCCATTATCAAAGACATATTGAATTTCATAGGGTCCAAGCCATCTGTTTTGCAGATTTCCTGGGTTCTCCTTGAATTTGGAATCATATAATAAAGCCCAATCTTCTACTTGAAATTGCTTGTTCTTGATATGTGAATCATGCCATCTTTTCCTTTGGTTCTGGATTAGCTCTGTTCTTTCCAATGCTGACTTGCACATTTCATCCAATGAGTTGAGATGGAGGAGACATTATGTTTGTGCTGTAGGAAGATTGATGTTTAGCTCAAGTGATGTGCGCAATGTTTTGTGTTCAAATTCTATGGACAACATTATTTCTTTTCCATACACCAATTCAAATGGTGTAAACCCTGTTGTTGTCTTCCATGTGGTACAGTAAGCCCATACTACTTCTATTAATCAACTACTCCAATCCTTATGATACAACTGTACTATTTTTGTTAATATGGCCTCTATTTTTCTGTTTGTCACCTCTGCCTGTCTGTTTGCTTGCAGATGATAAGGACTAGACTTCTGATGCCTTATGCTATACTCCTTCATTAGCTCTGTGATCAGGTTTGATGTGAACTGTGCACCTTGGTCTGCTACAAGCTCTCTGGGGACTCCATACCTAGTAAAAATTTCTTCATACAAGAATTTTGCTACTTTTTCATCCCTTTCATTCTGCATAGCTTTCACTTCGACCCATTTTGTCAGGTAATATGTACAAACCAAGATGTAGGATTTTCCATTTGATGGTGGATCAATTGGTCCAATGAAGTCCATACCCTACTTATCAAAGGGTGTCATTACTACTTGTGGATTAAGTGGCATCTCATTTGATTTCGTTGGATGACCCATCCTCTGACATTTATCACATTTTTTGTATAACTAGCTACATCTTTGTGTAATTGAGGCCAATAATATCCCATTGTTAAGATTTTTAGGGCTATTCTCTTTACTACAAAGTGACCTCCACAAGGCTCATTGTGAAAAGCATGGAGTATATCATATACTTCATCTTCTCTCACACATCTTCTCATAATCTGATCCGGACCAGTGTAAAATAGATTGTTATCTATCCATGTAAACTGAAAGCTTTTCTTTGTAATCTTTTTCTTGTCTTTCTGAGAAAAGTGTGGGGGCATCTTATTTGCTACAAGATAATTGGCTATGTCTACATACCATGGGTTTTTGATTGCTATATGGAACATGTGTTCATCTGGAAATGTATCTTCAACCTGAGTAGTGTCTTCATCAACATTTTGTAGTCTAGACAAGTAGTCAACAACTACATTAGCCTTCCTTGGCTTATCAACAATTGTTATATCAAATTCCTGCAATAGTAAGAGCCATCTTGCCAATCTACCTGTTATAGCAGGTTTGTTCATCAAATATTTTATTGTAGAGTGATCAGTGTGAAAAAAATTTGGGATAGCCTATAACATAGTGTCAGAATTTTTTCAATGCATAAACTACAGCTAGGAGTTCCTTTTTAGTAACTGTGTACTTCAATTCAGGGCCCTAGAGGATTTTACTGATATAGTAAATTACATTCTCAAGGTTAGTAGGCTTTTGTCCTAGCACAACACCTATGGCATAATTTGATGCATCTGTATGGATGTGGAATGGAATAGACCAATTTGGTCCTTTTAGGACTGGTGCAGTTGTTAGGAGGTTCTTTAGCTGTAGGAAGGACTCATCCCATGCTTTTGTCCACTTAAATTTAGCTTCTTTGGTAAGCAATGTGTATAGAGGACTAGCAATTTGACTGAAATTTTGAATAAAGTGTCTATAGTATCTAGCATGTCCTAGAAAAGATCTTACATCTTTTTGTTTAGTAGGAGTAGGTAGTGTAAGTATTACCTCTACTTTAGCTGGGTCCACTTGAATTCCTATTGCTGAAATGAAATACCCAAGTACCACTCCTTCCTACATCATCATAAAGCATTTCTCACTATTAAGGGATAGATTATGCTCCTTACGTCAGATTAGTACCTTTTCAAGATTCTTCAAAGCCTCATAAAATATCACTCCAAATGCTATAAAGTCATCCATATATATCTCCATATAGTCATGTGATATGTCAGCAAAAATACTAATTACAACTCTTTGAAATGTTGCTGGAGCATTACACAACCCAAAAGGTAGAACTGAATATGCATATGTCCCCCATGGACATGTGAACGTAGTCTTCTCCTGATCCTCTGGAGCAATAGTTATCTGATTGTATCCACTATATCCATCAAGAAAGGAAAAATACTTCTTACCAGCCAAAGTATCAAGTACTTGGTCAATGAATGGTAGTGGAAAGTGATATTTCTTGGTAGCTTTATTCAACTCCCTGTAATCCACACAAATGCTCCATTTTCCCCCCTTTTTGGGTACTATGACCAAAGGTGATACCCACTTACTGTCAGATATAGGATATATAAAGCCAACATCTAATAGCTTTTGTAATTCAGTTTTGACTATCTCCCTTAATGCTGGGTTAATCCTTCTTTGAGGTTGATGAAGAGGCAGGCTTCCTTCATTGATATATATGGTGTGAGTACATAATGTTGGGCTTAATCCCTTCATGTCCCCATAATCCCATGCAAAGGCTTTCTCATGTGTTTGTAGCAGTTTAGTTAGTTTTCCATTTGTTATGGAGACAACTTATTATTCACATGGAGATTATGACCTTTAGAAAGATCAATAGTAGCTGTAAGATCAAGCATGGATACTTCAGGGATAGGAATTGTGTTTACTTCACTAGGTAGCAACTGGTGGATAATATTGGGTTCTGAAGGTATTACACAATCCTCAAAATTATCTTCATACGTACTTAACTCTAACACAAAACTCTCATATACATCTTTGATTACAACACAATCATTATTAAGAATGCTCAGAATGACTTCATCTTCCTCTTACAACTTTAGAAAGGATTACCTATGTAACATCATGAGTTGGACCACATAATTTAGTTCTTCTTCACCTTCTCCTAAGTCTGGCCATGTAGGTGTACTCAAATTTGGTTGCGGTTGAGCTGAAGGATATAATGCTAGTTTCTCAGTGGCTTGCCCATCTGAAATTGTCATGTTCCCTGATCTACAACTTATGTTTGCATCAGCTACTGCTAACCATGGACATCCTAGAATAATAGGGTAACCAACAAGGTTGACTTTTGGTGAAAGAATCATGAAATTAGCAAGGTACTCCCAAGAATCTAAGGCAACTATTATATCTTCTATCATTCCATCAGGAGTAACAGTAGAGTTATCTACTAATTGCAATATTGTTGGAGTAGCTCTCAACCCTTCAATGCTCATTTTATTCACAGTATCCTTAGTCATTACATTAATGACATCACCTAAGTCTATTAATGCATTTTTGACAGACTGGCCATTAATGATGATATTCGCAACTGGATTCCCTGGATCTGAATATTTTGGTATTAACAATTTTCCTAGCATGATATCAGCCAATTGTCCTATAACATGAACTGTTGTAGGATCATTTTTCTTTCTCCCAGGATTTTAAGGCAAGCTTCTTTTATTACTTTTCCATAAACTGGAACATCTTTTATTGCTTGAAACAGGGGAATCTAGACATGCATGTTCTTAAGCTGGTTAATGATATCAAATGTTTGGTCTTATTTTGGTATGGGCTTGTCCATAGTGAGACTCTGAGGAAAAGGTGGTTTAATTGATGTATGAGCATTAGATGAGTTGGAAACATTTTCTGATGCAACAGTATTTGGGAAATCATTCTCTGGAATTGGTATTGCTGCTACAGGAAGGTCTGGCACTTCAGTGATAAGGGGTGGTTCAGGTGTTGTTAAGGTAGTACCTGATCTTAGGTGTATATCAGCTATATCAAGTGCATAAGCAGGGTACTGCTGAGCATCAATAGCATACATTTGTTGTTGTGGCTGTTGACTATTGGGATTCGGTTGAGGTTGAGCAGGTAATTGTGTCTGCTTTTGAGGACCTGCATTTGGAGCTGGTGGCATTATTGCAGGCATATTTTTTGGAGGTGGTAGAGGTGGATATCTAGGATTTGGATTAGGCTATTGCTGAGGTCCTCTCCACTGGTTAGTGAGCTATCAATTTCCTTGTGGTTGTTGCCATTGGTTTGGAAATTGTGACCATTGGGGTTGTTGTGGAGGATACCATTGATTCTGTTGATTATTTGGCATAAAATGTCTTAGAAATGTTTGTCAGAGTATCAACAAAATATAAAGATCATAACAAAATTGAGGCAATAATTGGAATCACCAGTCATGATTGTAAAGAATCCATATAAATTCATAATATTTGGTCATGATTGTAAAGAATCCATTAAGATTCATGATGTTTTGACATGATTGTAAAGGATCCATTTAGAGCAAGATGTTATGTTAATGTACAAGGCTAAGTCGAGGATTTATTATAGCTCTATGTCGTAATCATAACAACAAATGTCTAGAAAACCTAATCTTCCATGTGAGGCTAAGGTGTATTGGTTTAAAGTATCATTTTATTTGTGATACAATAGAGGATTAGAGAGTGACGCTATGAATATTTGTCATTTAATGGAATATTGTAGATACATCAACAAAGTTGGCAAGCATAATTAAGTTTAGGTAGTGTTGTGATTTTATGAGCTTCAAAAACACTTAGAAATTAGTTGATATGTTGGTACTCCATTCTATTGAAAGGTGTTAAAAATTAGGATAATATTATGAGAGGTATCTCAACCTTGAAACTCAATAACATTAAAAAATTATAATTTTCAACATATTCAATTGAAAAAATCAATTTATAGGCTATAGAGGTCACTTTAGGCCCTAAAAATAATTCTAGGTTATTTGGCATTAATTGAAAATAATTTTTTAAAACAAAATGTATTCCTTTGTGTTATATGTTGGGTTCATCCAACTCCATGGTTGTTACAGATGAAGAAAACTCCATAGTTGTGTTATTGTTTAGCACACTCCATGACCATTCAACCATAATCAAATCTTTCATATGTATGGAATAGCTCGCCAACATATATGCATGCCTTTTTTGAGACATTTGACAAGAAATTTACTTTCTTTATGCATGATTGACATTTTCCATACACCAAACCATTTTTCCAAGTTATGTTTGGTAGCATCAATAAGGAAATGAATTGTTTGGTATAATGCATATAATTTTTTAGATTATTCTTAGATTTTTTGTATAATTGTGTGAAATTGTAGAGACCCTTTACTATCCTATTTCCCCAAATTCCAAAAATAAAATTATTCAAATAATCAAACCTTGGTTATAATGAATTAATGCTTTATAAATCCATCCCAATCTCAACTTCTTCCTCCACCAATTGTCTATGACCATTTTTGGAGATCTTTATTTTCTTTTCATTTTTGTCCAATCTAATTTACTTATTAAAATATAATCTAAACCTATTTGAGTTCAAATAAACCATATGTTTTTTCACAAAAGTAACCATTCTCTTTTAATAGTTATTTTGCACATATAAGAAACAAGACAAAATACATGTGTGGGGTTTAACATCTTAAACAACATATTTCTACCATAAATATTCACTTAAAAGATCATAAAGGTTGGATAGCCTTTTGATTACTTCCTAAACAAGAATATGGTTGAAGCTTTTGTATTTATATAATTATAATTATAAAAATATAAGTTAGTCATTCTCTAAACATTAATTACTACTTCCTTTACAACAAGTCTTAAACCCTTAAATTGTTTGCAAACATATGGAATCAAAAATCATATTTGTAGAATGAGAGAAATTAGTTTATCTCAATACAAAATGAATAGCATAATTATCATTTTTTTTAATCAAAAAAAAAGATGAGAAACAAGTATATATTGAAATTTGCATACTTGTGTGATGCAATTTGATACCATTAAATGTTTGAGGAAAAGAAGGATTGAAAGTTAATGAATTTGTAGATCTTTTGGATGATATTTCAACTATTGAACTAAACCTTTTAATACAATAATACTTGATATTTCAATGTTGATCATTAAAAAATCTATGAAAAATTCAAGCTTTCTAATTAAATTTCTTACTCGTAAAACTTGATTCTAATTATATCCTAAAGAATTTATTTAATTAATTCAATGAATGAATAAAATATTTTCCGAATTTTCTTACCGTTTGTTTTATTTGCTTTTTTATTCTTTATTCTTTATTTCATTTGCCAGACGGTTTGCTTATTCTTTGTTTAATTGGTCTCCACTCCCACATTCATCTACTCATTTGTTCTTTCATCTGGTTAATGGATAGTAATTTTTAATTTGGCATACCAGTAGGAAGATGCTGAGCTAAATTCTCCCCATTTAGCGCAGCATCTTCCTACTGGTATGCCAAATTCATCTGCTCATTTGTTAATGGATTGCGATGACGATAACCTGCATTAATTCCGATGCCCTAGCATTCGACGGCTCCAAATTCATCTGCTCATTTGTTATTTCATCTGGTTAATGGATAGTAATTTTTCATTTCAACTCTGATGCCCTAGCACGATGTCCTGCATCAACTCCGATGCCCTAGCATCCGACGGCTCCGATGCCCTAGCACGATTCCTGCATCAACTCCAATGCTCTGCATCCGATGCTCATTCAAAATGCTAGAATCTTGTAAGTTCCACTTTCTTGATTATAATTTCTTAAATTCGTCGTTTACTCTAATTTATTTTGATATATGTTTTCTGAGATTTACATTTGGAATAATATTTACGTTCTTATCATGTAGAGGATAGCACAAGGCCGATGCTTAGCTATTTTCTTTGTTTCTGTTTTGAGTAGTTATATCTGGAAAATAGGGTACCATTTAATTCCCTCAAAGCAATAATGCAGAGTCCTTCCTACATGTCATGGTGCTAGTATTTGTCTTGTAATGCTCATAACCTTCCATTTTCTTCTCTCACGTTTATGCCTACCTTTTCTTTACAGTATAACCCAAAATGCTATACATCATTTGATACTTTGCATTTAATTTAGGGTTTCCAAAAGGAAAGAAAATAACCCAAAAAGAAACAGAAGGAAAAATTTAGAGACAATGTGGAAATAAAAACGGGTATGGATGCTGCTCAAGTTATTCAAGAGATTATCATATATTCATAATCTTTTTTTTCTTCCTGTGCCAATGATTCTCTCTTGATAATACAAGTGCTCAGATTTTAATGAAGCTTTGATGCACTAGATAGTACAATTGCAACATCCCTTGGATCTGTCTCTGGCTCCATTATATATATATATATGTACTTCAATTGCTATATTCATTTCACAATGCTAAACACAGTATCTTGATAAGAATCATGGGATGAATTAAAGAAAAGATTCAACTACATTCCATAGAGGAGCTTTATGTCAAGCATTTTGGAATAGCTCTGTTTGTTCTTGAACTTATTTTTTGTAGAGGTAAATACTAAGTTGAAACAAATTACAAGTATGAACATGGATACAAAAGTAGGCCACCAGGTTTCAAAAAGTAATTTACAATAGCTAATTAAGACTGCCAAAGGGAGGTGGAGTAGTGGGTTTTAAGTTTAGGGAACTTGTTTTGTAGCATTGACAGTGTATTGCTTCAGATATTACTTGTGCAATCCAGATTTTGTAGGCATCTAAGTGGGAGGTGTGACTGCTGCAGTGTCTCCTGAATCCTCCTCATCTACCAGTTTTAACCCAGTTTTATACGTGAGGCCTATCTTTTCTTAAGATGACAAATTCTATGCAGATGGCGTGTTTCTAAGGTTAGGGAATATATGTCATTTATATGGCAAACAGAAAAAACAACTTATTCTCTATGAATCTTTCTAAAAGTATTTGGTCTATGAATAAACTTTTGAATGGTTTAGAGTGCTTGTCCTGACAGACTATACCATTGTGGCAGGGGAAAAACCTGCATTGGAAGCTGCTCGTAAATATGTTATCAGAGTAATTCTAGGTGTTCAAATCAATGCATTTGTCCCACCAACATTAGCCAATTTCTTACTTGTCTAATCTAGACATATGTCCCAGGATTAACATATTAGTTATAATAGTTTGGCCAAGTTCATATCAGGATGATGATGTAGACAATGTTTTTGTTATTGCAAATTTATTGATAACTCATCCCAAACCTTGGGACAGATGTTTCTGATATTTACAGTGCGATTTTCATTTGGGACTCTTTTTATCCACATTTATGTGATTGTCCCTTTGTAATATTTTTGTACTTTCTCACATCATATTTTTAGATATCCCGTTTGTCCCAAGCATCACAGCTACTATTTACATAGGCTTCTATAATATAAGAAATCACAGTTCATATCCATTGTTGAGTGCTAATAATTTCTATCCAATTTATGATTTTCTCACCCATTTTCAATGTATTCCTCATTACCATCTATGGAGAAATTTTTAGTGAGAATAGCCATATACCTTAAGATTCCTTTTCACACTCTAACTAGGAAGAAATTTGTATGACAATTTAAAGTGCAATCAATACGTTTGCTGAAAGTAAGCAGTGAGATAAAAATGTCAATAAACAGAACATATGATACCAAACCAAGAATACTCTGAAAAAGAAAATAGTAGTTTGCACTTCCATAGTCCAAAAAAGAACTACTTGGCAATCTTATTGCCTGTGGGTTTGCCTTATGACAAGAACAACTTTCACAAACTGTGTCAAAAGAAATAAACAATGACAGAGTGAATTGCTAGACATAAAGAAAGCTCAGAACTATGTGTTTAAATCAAGTTTTTCTTAGTCTTTCAAAGAACCAATCGAATCATTTCTAGTGAATGAAATATTGTTGAAAATAAGCCAAATATGATTGTGAGGAGCAAGAGAGAATTCAAATGATTCATTCTCAATATAGGTTCTTAGGTATGATATAACTATATCTCATTGATGAATGCTAATTGCTTATTACTGTCTTCTAAATCCAAATCTGAATTAAATGATATTTAAATGTCTACTAGAGTCAAATAGGCTAGAAAAGAAACTACAAGCATACATATATTTTAATAGAAAAGAAAGTCTGTCCATGCATTTGTTTAATGTTTAGAAAAGAAAATCTGTCCATGCATTTGTTTAACGTGTAGAAAAGAAAATCTGTCCATGCATTTGTTTAACATGTGACATTGTTTAGAGCCTTCCTCATTAAGCCAAGAACACAACCTACAAGATTCCTACAATGTTCTAGATTAAATGACAAAGGAAACTCGTCACCCATTACTAAAGACATCAGAAATGTCACACATCAAGAGTGCCTCTGGACTTTTAAAGATTTATAAGTGAGTGAATCTTGATTGAGAACACTGGTAGTTTGGTCATGTTTACCCTCAGACAAAAAACTTGCCAACATCTTGCAACCATAATCTTTGAAGCAATGACTGCTGACAGAATCTTATTTATGAGTTAACCTCAAATCTTCATGTATGCCCCCTGTTACTTCTTGTTCAGATACCTCTTAAAGTATTAAAAATATCTAAAGTTGACTGATAAATGACAAAGGAAACTCCTCACCCATTACTAAAGACATCAGAAATGTCACACATCAGGAATGCCTCTGGACTTTTAAAGATGTATAAGTGAGTGTGTCTAACATTCACATCGACAAATCTTTATTATAAATCTTGATTGAGAGCACTGGTGGTTTGGTCATGTTTACCTTCAGACAAAGATTTTAATTAAACTTGGCAACATCTTGCAAGCATAATCTTTGAAGCAATGACTGCTGACAAAATCTGATTTATGAGTTAACCTCAAATCTTCATGTATGCCCCCTGTTACTTCTTGTTCAGATACCTCTTAAAGTATTAAATTATGTAAAGTTGACTGATAAAAAGCATACTTTACTTTGTATAGCCAACCAAAAATGTGCTTCCAGAATTATGTTGCATGTTAGCGAAGTCTTCTCACATTCCTCTGAAAGCAAACTTGCAGTAATATGTTGAGTGCAGTAAAATCCCAAAGTCATGGGTTATAGTTGTTAAAACTAAAGTAGAAAGATATGCAGAACAAGATAGAACAAAATAGAAGGAACACGCTGGAATTACTCTGGGAAAAACCCTCTTGGAAGAGGGAAACAACCCAGCCCACTAAATTGTACCTCTTTATTTATATTCAAAGTATGAAATACAATATATGAAGAATCTCATGAGAATGATAAATAGCAACGCAAGGAGCTCACTGATTGAATGTACACATGAATACACAGCTGAGGAGAGAACATGCACATACAGACACAGCTCACTGATTGAGCATTCACGCAGAGGCTCAGCTCACTGTGATCACACTTTGATCTGAAGGAGTTCGAGAGCAATACACAGTCAAGCCGAAAGCTTGATGAAAGGATGAAACGCACAGTCAAGCCGAAAGCTTGATGAAAGGATGAGACGTACGTTCGAGGATTCACACACTGCAATGCTATCCCACGTTACGCCTGCTGCATAGTATGTATTGGAAGAACGCATAAACTGCAATGTCAATACACGCGATCATAAACAAGGTGTCAAGGGAGGTGACGCTTCACCTTGCTTGGCGTTACAGCCAGCAAGGCGAAGCGCCATTATCTCGTCCATTACAAACGGGAAGAAGCCCGATGACAAGAGACGGCTGGCAGAGATGTACTGCGGTGAATCATACAATCGCAGATAATAGGAACCGCTAATGGTAACATATAACGCACAGTGTAACAACAACATGACTGTCATAGGTGGTTACAAATGTGCTCAACCACCAGCAGCGGTTATATTAAAATGTGCAATTATATTAAGAGTATCGTGAAGACAGTAGAAAGAAGATTTAAGTAAGTCTCTGTCGCTGCTACTGAATTTCAACACTCCCTCTTAGCGAGAGAGAGACTTTCGGAGAAGTCCACCTGGATAAATGCACTCAGCTGCAAAAGAATTAACGTCAATAGATAATCTCAATGTATTTAAATTTAGTTACCTTCATACAAAGGAGTTCACCATAGCTGATCCCAGAGGGTGAAAAAAAATAAGAAAAATATCCATTATAGCTGCTCCTAGAGCATGAATGTAAAAATCACAACAAAACATTCAACATGATTATTTAAGGATCACAACAAAATCATGGAATTCACATAAATGACTTCCACCATGGCTGCTCCCAGAGGGTGGATCAAGGGCTTACACCTCAAACTCCTCCCTGAGAAGAATGCATTATCACCTTGCCTACTCGCAAAGAGTGACTCCACCATGCCTACTCACAGAGGGTGGATCAAGGGCTTTCACTTTAAACTTCTCCCAGAGAAGAATGCATTAACCACCTTGCCTACTCACAGAGGGTGAGTCAAGGGCTTTCACCTCAAACTTCTCGCAGAGAAGAATGCATATAAGAGATGGAACACTCCGCCTGAGATGCCTTCTCAACAAGGGCCTCATTTTCTACTAAACCAAGTTGTTCTTGAAAGTAACAAAACTTTACTCTTAGAAGTGGCTTGGTGAGGATGTCCGCAGTTTGGTCTTCAGTGGGAATATATTTCAATTCAATTGCATTTCTTTGCACCATGTCTCTCAAGTAATGAAACTTGATTTCCTCGTGTTTGGACCTGTCATGAAACACTGGGTTAGCTGAGAGCTTTATGCAGCTTTGATTATCACACATGATCACGGAGGGCTTGAGTGGCCGTCCAAACAATCCTCCAATCAATTTGCGAAGCCATACAACTTCTTTGGCAGCCATGCATGCTGCTACATATTCCGCTTCAACTATGCTCTGAGCTACACAAGATTGTTTCCTGCTGCTCCAGGAAATCACGACGGAACCAAGGTTGAAACAACTACCTGAAGTTCTCTTCCTATCAGACACACAACCTGCCCAATCAGAATCAGAGAATCCTGCAACCTCAGCTTGGGGCAAGAAGAGTACTTAAGTCCATACCCAATAGTACTCGAACATATCTCAATACATGTTTGGCTGCCACAAGATGAATATGTCTTGGTTCACACATGAATTGACTTAAAGTATTGACGGCAAAACATATGTCAGGTCTTGTGTTGACCAAGTACATTAAGGAACCAATGAGTTGACTATACATGGAGAGATCAACCAAATCTGAATTAATCGAATCATCAAGAAGCTTTTTCAGATTCACTTCCATGGGAGTCACCATGGATTTATAGTCCAACATACCAAACCTTTTCATGATGTCAATGGCATACTTCCCTTGACTTAGGATGATGCCATCTGAGTTCTGCCATACTTCAAGGCCAAGGAAATAGTGTAACATGCCAAGGTCTTTCATTTCAAATTCTGAAGTTAACTCCTTGCACGTGATGATGAGATCATCACTGCCTGTGAGGAAAAAATCATCCACATATAGGACCAAGATCATAATTTTATCATCATGAAGCTTTAAGTATAAATTAGGATCAATGACATTCTTTTGAAAGCCTAAACTCAAAAGATATTTGTCAATTCTCTCATACCAAGCACGTGATGCTTGTTTGAGTCCATACAAAGCTCTTTTCAGCTTACACACATGAGATGCCCTATCATGGATAATGAACCCTTCTGGTTGTTCCAAGTAAACTTTTTCAATGACTCCATTCAGGAATGCTGTTTTCACATCCATCTAGTGAAGTTTCCAGCCTTTAATCGCAGCAATGGCAATAATGGTTTTGATGGAGGTATAGTGAGCCACAGGTGCAAAAGTCTCATCATAGTCTATGCCTTCCTTTGGGAAAAACCTATAGCTACAAATCGTGCCTTGTACTTGTCTATGCTCCCATCAGCTGCGTGCTTAATCTTGAATAACCATTTAGATGAGACAATTGATTTGTCCCTAGGCCTGGGGACAATGTCCCATACGTCATTCTGTATGATGGATTGGTATTCTTCTACCATGACATCTCTCCATACTTGATGTTTGGAAGCCTCCTCAACATTTGGAGGTTTTGAAGAAATTATGTGACTCATAAATGCAACATAACCAGCAAATTTGTGAGGCCATTTGCTTTCTCTGAAGGTCCCTCGAGGGGCTGCGAAAGGTGTAGCTTCTTCCACAATGTTTCTAGCCCATAGGGGTCTCTTCTTATTGGTGGAAGAAGAGTTGGGACCTATGGGATCAACTGGTGTATCAAGAGGAGCAAGATCAACAGGATCTTCATACTCCCTCTCAACCTCTGAAGAATAATTCGGATCAACCATGGTGAGATCTTGAGGGAGTTCAAGATCTTCCTCGTCAACCACAATGTTAGATTCTTTGGGAGGCTTGCAAGCCATATCTTCATAAAAAATGACATCTCTACTGATCGCAATTTGCCTTTGACCAGACACATAAATTATGAAAGCTCTAGAAGAATCACTGTAACCAACAAAGAATCCTTTCTTGCCTGAAGGTTCTAATTTGGACCTTTTCTCTTTTGGAATGTGAATGACTACTGGGCAGCCAAAAATTCTGAAGTAGCTAACGTCTGGCTTTGACCCCGAGAAGGCTTGTTCAGGAGACATGTTTCCAAGAATTTGATGGGGGCTGTGATTCTGAATGAAGACAGCTGTACTGCATGCTTCAGCCCATAAGAAGGTAGGAATATTCTGATCATGAATCATTGCTTTCGCTGCTTCAACAATGGTCCTGTTCTTTCTTTCAGCCACACCATTTTGTTGAGGGTTATAGGGAATGCAAAGCTCCCTCTTGATCCCAGCATCAGCACAAAAATAATGAAAGATTCCGGATACAAATTCTCCACCGTTATCAAATCTCAAGGTCTTGATCCTTTTCCCAGTAGTGTTTTCAACCAAGGCCTTGAATGTTTTAAAACGGGACAGCACCTCATCTGATTCTTTTGACTAAAGGAAGTAGATCCAACACTTGCGAGAGAAGTCATCAATAAAATTATTATAGTACCAAAAACCACTAAGAGATGCAACAGACATGGGGCCACATAAATCTGAATGAATTAAACCTAAAATGCCTTTAGCTCTAGATTCACTACTATGAAATGTACTCTTAGTGTTCTTACCTAGAGCGCATCCCTTGCAGATTCCTTCATGATCCTTATTTAGCTTAGGAAGGCCTATGACAGCCTTGTCCATGGAGGCCAGGGTTCTGAAATTCAAATGTCCAAATCTCTTGTGGCAAAGAACATTTGGATTTGAGGAACAATGAGAAAGAGACTGAATAGGGCAGGCTGAGAGCTTGTAAAGACTGTCATGACGAACTCCAATCTCACGGGCTGAAAGGAAATTTGAGTTATTTTTCCATGCAAGGACTTTACCATCAATGAAAGATACATGATATCCTTTGTTTTCAAGAGCTGAAATTGATATCAGATTTCTTTTAATGCTAGGAACAAAGAGAACATCACTTAAGTGAAGAGAAATGCTTGAATCAAGTTGGAAGGAAGTGGAACCAGCCCCCTTCATTGAATAGCTAGCATCATCTCTAATTATCACTTGAAGGTGAGAATCCTTTTCTTTAAGGTTGAAGAGGTGGTCACGGTAACCAGTGATGTGGCGTGAAGCTCCACTATCGATCAACCAGGTATCACTGTTGGTGGGAATGTTGTTGGATAAAGCAGAGATGAAACTAAATCCCTCAGGTTCGCCACATGATTCCCTCTTGGGAGAGGAGGCCTCAACAAGTGCAGCAGAGACTTGAGGCTTCGGCCTTAGGGTGCAATCTCTAGCATAGTGACCAAACTTGTCGCATCTGAAGCATTGAACTTTTGAGATGTCAATCTTATTTCTTTTGTGGGAAGAGGCTGAATGTGAATTGTAATATTTGGATCGCTTGAAATATGTTTCCTTTCCTTTTCCTTTGGAGGTGTGGGCTGCCATCACTTGATCATCTTCATGATGACTTTTGTGACCATTTCCTCTAGCCTCAAGTCTGCATTCTTCTTGAATGCAGTCAGCTCTCAACTTGTCAAATTTAGGGAGATCATCTCGTCCACTGATGCCTTGGATGAATGATTCTCAAGAGTAGGGAGACCATTCATGGCAAGCATGACCAAGTCTTTGTCCGGGATAGAGTCACCAATAGAACTAAGCTAGTCCTTGAGTTCTGTGATTTTCATGAAGTAGGACATCACAGATTCTCCTCAAGCCATTTTAATGTGAAGGATTTGACGTCTCAAGGCTAACGCCCTTCTTGTATTGTTGAACTCATATAGACCTTTCAAGGTTTGAAACATCTCGCTTGCTGATGACAATTTGGAAATAATGGGAACTAGATGATCCTTCATTGAATCAATCAGAATTTTCTTAGCCATCACTTTGTTATTTTTCTACATTGTTTTCTTAGCATCGTCGGAAGGTTCTTCCGGGTCAGAATTTACATAAGCAAGAATATCGTTCTTCTCTAGAGCGATCAGAATTCTAAACTTCCACAAGGAGAAGTTGGAACAGCCATCAAGTCTGTCCTCGACCTTTAAACCGTTAACCATGATGGAGTGAGGAGAATGAATGAATGTGAAAGAGGAGGTCTTTCTGGTTCTGGATCGAAATGCGAAAACCTGCTTTGATACCATGTTAAAAGAACCAGAAAGATATGCAGAACAAGATAGAACAAAATAGAAGGAACACGCTGGAATTACCTTGGAAAAACCCTCTTGGAAGAGGGAAACAACCCAGCCCACTAAATAGTACCTCTTTATTTATATTCAAAGTATGAAATACAATATATGAAGAATCTCATGAGAATGATAAATAGCAACACAAGGAGCTCACTGATTGAATGTACACATGAATACACAGCTGAGGAGAGAACATGCATGTACAGACACAGCTCACTGATTGAGCATTCACGTAGAGGCTCGGCTCACTGTGATCACACTTTGATCTGAAGGAGTTCGAGAGCAATACACAGTCAAGCCGAAAGCTTGATGAAAGGATGAAACATACGTTTGAGGATTCACACACTGCAATGCTATCTCACGTTATGTCTGCTGCATAGTATGTATTGGAAGAACGCATAAACTGTAATGTCAATACACACGATCATAAACAAGGCATCAAGGGAGGTGACGCTTCACCTTGCTTGGCATTACAGCCAGCAAGGCGAAGTGCCATTATCTCGTTTGTTACAAATGGGAAGAAGCCCGATGCCAAGAGACGGCTGGCAGAGATGTAGGCGGTGAATCATACAATCGCAGATAATAGGAACCGCTAATGGTAACATACAACGCACAGTGTAACAACAACATGACTGTCGTTGGTGCTTACAAATGTGCTCAACCACCAGCGACGGTTATATTAAAATGTGTGATTATATTAAGAGTATCGTGAAGACAGTAGCAAGAAGATTTAAGTAAGTCTCTGTCGCTGCTACTGAATTTCAACAATAGTTGGATGATTGCCATAGAATCTCAATTATAATAATTGTCTTAGATTACATCCGTTATATTTCTCAAATATATTAGTTAAAACCATTTTGAATGTTGAAAATCATTGCAACTACACACTTGTTACCTTGTGTTGAGTTTCAAATCCAACTCAATTGTTAGATAACATTTTGCATCAATAACAAATTAGAATAAAATTCAATTTGGAATAATTTCTAGATTTTCACTAAAAGTTCCAACTTCAAAGTCAGTAGTGCTATTTGTTAGATGCTTGGCCGTCATAGACAGGTAAAACTTCCCAGCATGAACTCAAAACATCTTGCTTCAGTATCCTCTATTACTTCCAGACCAGATCCAAGATGCAGGGAACAAATGAACAGCAATATGATGCACGTTGGTTACTCCGGTAGCGTTAAACCATAAAGTTGCCCAAGCATCCAATAAAAACTTTTCAACATGTATATGAAGATAAAACTCAAAATCTGCCAGTCATTATACCAAACATTGAAAAAGTACTAGAAATTGTTACAGTGTTTACTACATGTTGCAACCTGTTAGTCAAATTTGCTAACTTCCTCCACTTCCTAGTTTTATCTATTTCCCTAGCAATCATCCCACAATTCCTATAAGAAGTGACAAGAAGCTGCAACCATTTTACTGCGCATAACCTGTATTATCATAAAAATCTCACTTTCTCAGAGAACCAGCCAAGCCAAAAGCATCCCATAAGCTGAATACACAGTTAGTAATGACAGATAACAAGACTGAAAACTTACAATACTTAACAAAATAAATAAACTGAAATGAGACAACAAGCTACCATCCCAAGTTCATAGAAAAATATGACAGACAAACAATTTTTTTTTCACACAAGAACATGTGTAGTTTGTTCTAAACAAGTTAATCCATACAATAACAGTAGAAACTAATATTTTAATAATATGATCTAGGACGACCTCTTGGTCCATAAATACCAACATTTCTTCTTGAATAAATAGGTGGATCTGGTAAACCCTCCATTCCACTAGCCCTGCTACCTTCAACTAGACCTATTATCATGAATTAAGTAACATTATTCCATTAAGAACAAAATTGTAAAGCTAACCGACAAGAGTTTGAAGGAATAAACTACACATTCTATCATCTCCTATATTTGTGATTTTTTTCTAAGCATAAGAAAAACAAACAAACTACAAAGCACACAAGTGCATCTCTTAGTTGTATAGAGACCAGGGTATTTCAAATACAATTATACCACTCCATGAAATACTGACCAGCTCTTAAGTCATGATCCAGGTGAATCCTTTGGCACCTTGTAGGTGGTCCTCCATATGAAAGCTCTGGGTCCTAACAAAAAATCTCAAAATTATGGAGTTCAAACCAATGAAGAACTGATATAGGGAAAATAACCGAAAATAACCTATAATAAAGACTCAAATTAAAATCAAATGACTACCAGATTTTAATGTTGGCACTTTGGCACTGATACTGCATTATAATTACAGACAGGTGCATAATGATAGGCTAAAACTTCATCCATATGGTAACCATAGCCATCTTCATCATATGCACTTTTGCATGAGGGAATCCTTGAAGTACTTTGAGGAATTGCTTTAGAACAGTAATCTGCATCATATCTATGATCTCTGCATACAGGTCATCTAGGAACTGTTGCAACAAATCTACTTGAAGTTCGACCTCTTGTCTGTATGTAAAGTTTGTTCTCTTCAGCGTGATAATTTGCAGCTGGAAATACACCATATATTATAACAAAGCATTCAGTTTGCTTGGAAAATCTTACCTAAATAACCTATTCATATGATAAACATAAACATGTCATTCAAGTACCAGTTGGTCACCTATAATACATCCTCCCAGAAGAATGAAAATGCCTGCTTCTATCTGAAAAATCATGAGAGCCATGGAAATGATCCCTCCCACCTAGAAAGTCCCTTGCTCCATGAACATCAAATCGGCTTCCACTCTGAACTACCTGGACTGCCACTATAACTAGGAACACTACCATAATCTGTTTGGTATCCTACCTGAGTAGGATCCTTGATGGCTTTTCCCTTTTGCTGAGGTTTCTGTAGTGTAGCCTTGATATTGACCCGTGTATGAGACAGGCACAATTAAGTCTAAAGATATACATCAAAACATCATTCAATTATATCATATGCAAGCTCCAACAACCATTAAGAGAACACAAGCTAAATGATCTTTTTATCTCCTTCAGCTAGCTCATTCTTGTTGACACTTTCAATAAATGCGAGTGCTGCTTCACGAGTTATATAATTATTAAACCCAAAATCTGTGTCTGGTAGAGGGCAGAAGGCCAATTATACATTCTCAATTTTACCATGCTTTTTAAATTTCTCCTTAACCTGCTCCACATCCCAAGCAGCTGGTAAGCTGTCAGCAAAAATATACTAAACCTGCAAAAGCAATAAAATGAATAAAGTAAAAATCTTATTTTCTCAGACTTCACACACAGCAAGACATCTCAGGTTATAGAACTACCAAATACAAGTTTTTAAATTTCAGGGGAAATGTGTTTATCTCAGTTTATAAAATGCATGTTCAATCTGTAGTAAACTTTACATAGCATATAATAATAGCTCAAAATGCAACTGTTAACAGGAGAGATGGTTGATTACCTAGTCCAATACCAGACTTACCGACACCAAAGAAAACATCTTGTTTCTGCAAGTGTTTAAATGCATTTGGTGCGTCAAGATGAGGGTTAAATTCCAAAAATGCAAATCCTCTATAGATGACTTCATGCTCTGAATCATCCATAAAATTTAGCTCCTCAACATCTTCTATTCCATACTGCTTCAATTTGTTTCTCAGCTCCAAATAAATCACCAGCTGTTCTAAAATTCACAAATATACAAAATTACAAATAATGTAACCTTGCAGCAAATTGTCAAAGTAGATAAATAGAGCGCATAAAGAGTCTTATATCATTTGTCCAAGCCCTGTTGATGCTCTGTACTTAAAGAGTCTCATTATCCTGGCTTTGTGTCACTCCACATCTCGTCCCATTTACCTAAAATTTCAGAGTAAATTGCAAGGATACAACTTTAATTAATCATCATAGTTTGAGAACTCCTTGAGATATACAAAACACTAGTCCAGAAATCTCAGCCTTCATGAAAGAGGTGCAGCCTAATAGGAAAAATAAATGAAAAATTAACTACATAACATGAATTTATGTATAGTTTTGTTCCTCATGTTTTCCTATGGAATTCTTTTCCTTCATTTTTTCACAAACTATTCAGTTTTCCGTAACATTTCAGTTTGCAAGTTATGTTGCTTCAGCATGTGAAAGGTTGTAAATAAATGGTTCATCAATGCATTTTCTAAGTTTATTTTTTGTCAAGACTCTGCATATTGAAAATGTATTTGAGTTCATTTTAAACTTCATAGCCTCAACCCCCAAAGTGATTCAACCACAACATTTAGGGAAACAAATAGAAAATGAAGGTCAAGCATGAAGATTAAGATTGTAGGCCAGAATTGCCACAAGACTCCATCAACAACATCATCCTAATATGAAGGCCAGACATGAAGATAACATTAGTTTAGATATTCAGCCTTTTGATTCATTATAAGCTTGTGGTTTCTTTCTCTTAATTAGTTCCTTGCAACCAACATGAATCATAGATGCTACCAATTTCTTAATTGCAATTTGAATATTCAATATTGCATACATGTGTGAATGAATCTTGCTATAAGTGGAGTGAATTTTATTTATTTTGTATGGGTGGTAAGGTTCATGCCGAGACAACAATAAAGAGGAGTGGCTGCTCTTATCCATCCATGGGCTTTGAACAACCCCTGCAATGTAGTTAGAAGTCTTAAAGAGGTTGGGCTTCACGGCATTGAATTCTATAAAAATGAGGGAAAAACTGTTGGCAAGGAGTTCCATGAATAGAAACTTTTATTATTTTCATTTTGGTTCCTTGTTTTGAAGTCAATTTGGCTGCATTTATTTTGTTGTTAACAGGCTGATTATTGAAGTCAAATTCACTTCAGCGACATAATGAATGTTTAAAAAATTGTGTTTACATAACAGACTTTTTTGTTGGCTTCTTTATCCATCGTTGTATGATTTTTGTTTTCTTTCTCTGCTGTCATTCTTTTTTTTGTTTAGCATGACCATGTCTTATGTGATTTTATTTTGTTTGGTTTGTGTTTTTATTTTATATTTTTATAGTAGACTATTTTAGAAAAAGTTTTATTGTTATTTTGTATGTCCCTATTTTATAGCTGGTGATTTTTCAGGCAGCACAACAGTGATGAGGAGGAGAAAAGAAGATGAACACTAAGGATGATTTTGTAAGCTAATTCCTCTTTAAGATTGCTTTGAGTAATCAGTAATTTTAAAGAGGATTATGTAGACTAATTCCTCAACTCAATTGTAAAAATATTCAACTACAGTGTTATTTCTGTGTAACAATAGCTCATCTCAATACAAAGCAAATTTTAATTTAATTGCTGCACTTTTGAATCAATTTCTGAAATCAATAAACTTATTTGTAAATCAATATGTGAATGGATTTGTTGTTTAATAAAAAATATTTATTTAGGAGGGGTTGAATTGGCCCCCTCCTCAAGGCTACAGGGAATGGTCATTGACCATGGCCATTTTTTTCAGCCTATTATTTCTGTGTTGTCTTTTATATTATTTTTTATTGTATTTTTTTAAAATTTTATTTCTTAGCAAGATAAATATGAAGTGTATAGTTGAACAAGATATTTCTAAAGTGAAATAATGTTGCGTGAAATGTATTTGAACTTTCACATTCACTTATGTCAATATTTAAACTTCAACATTTATTATGTTTGAGCTAATTATGTGTGAAACAAGTGTACTATATCTGAAAAGTGGTTTGAAGTTTGAATTTTCATGTTGGCCTTATATTAAGAATATATTAAGTTTGAAATTCACTTATGTAGTATGTTTAAGTTTTGGCATTCACATTTTTATATTTGTACTTTGACATGTTTTAACTTAAATGTTTACCTTTTGTGTCATTGGAGTAACTTTTTCCAAAGTCTTTTCAAATTGGGCAATGTGTTTACTTTTGTGTGTTTGTAGTTTGGTATGTTTAAACTAAATTTGTGTATATTTAAACTTTGGCATTTGAACAAACTATGTGTGAAATGAACAAACATCATGTTAAATGTTTTAATTTTGACAACCATTTTGTTGTGTTTACACTCTAACATGTGTGTGTATGTTTGAACTTTCCGATTGACTGTGTGAAGAGTGTACTGAGTTTGACAATTTATTATATATGTTTCAACTTTAGTGTGAAGTGTGTGTGAACTTTAGAATTCACTTTGCGTATTGTTGTACTTTGACATTATTGAATAGAAGTATGTTTTTGTGAAACATTTTTATATTTGTCATGTTTAAATAAACTCCGTGTTTGTAAAAATTTGCATGTTTAATTCATGTGGTTAAACCATTGACATACATTCATTTTGATATTTACTAAGTGTGTTTTTGAACTATCATTGGCATTCACTATGTGTGGTGTATGCTTTAACTTTGTCATGTCTGAACAAACTCCATGTGTATTTTTCCTGTGTGTGTTGAAAGGTAATTTTTACATTACCTTTGTGTGTTGCTTGTATTTTAAGTAACATTAGAATTCATAGTTAGATGTTTGTTTGAATCAACTTTGACTTTCAATTATGTATTGTGCGTGTTTTAGCTTCTTTGTCATGTGTGAACAAAGTTTGTGTTTTGTTTCTATGCATTTGTTTGAAAGGTGATTTTGACATTACCCTTGTGAGGTGTTTTTATTTGACTAAATTTATCATTTACTTTAGGTTGCACGTGTTTTAATTTTATCATGTTTCAATGTACTCCATGTGTAGTATGTTTCTACTTTAGCATGTCTTATGAATTTAGCATTCACTTTATGTGTGTTTGTATTTTGGCAATGAACAAGAGTTTATTTTGTGTCTGGTTGTAGTTGGTGTGAGTATGTTTGTTACTGTGTGTGTGTGTGTTTGTAGTTGATGTGAGCATTTACTAAAAGACCTTGAACTAGTATTCATTTCCATCAGTCTTGGGATTGAGTTTTGTCAGAAGGCCAATACTTACCCAACTCGTGCTGGTGAGAGTGAATAATCTTCTAGCCCATAGTGAATACGATATCTTAAGCATGTCATTAGGACCCATCAATAGGGAGTGTGTGCTCTCCCGAGAAGCATATAATTAATATGATAATTCTGCCTCGGCGTAGCACTCGAATAGTAATCTTGGGAGGCTAGACCCGATTATTATCGGTAGTTTGCATGCGAAACCTTTCAAATGACATTGAATAATTATGTTCGGTAGTGTACCAATTTCTATACGCCTATAAAATGGTTGGGCACCTACCTCATAGAGAAGGGGGGTAATAAATTGGTCATGTCATATATATCTTAGTTGCACCCTACAATTCTATAGCTTGACAAAGTGGGTTATTTTATCAGCTTTAAATACTAAACCTTGTAACTTTGTGGCCTACCTCTATAAATGGGGTGTCATGTTATCTAGGATATTTTTATTTCAAAAAAATGCCCGTCCTTTTTATCAGATATCTTAAAAATTGATGGAAGACCCCCTAGATTAGTTGTTCTCCTGCTCCAGGTGGGTGTTCAGTTCAGTGGAAGGAGCAGTTATAGGGTGGGCCCCAACTATTAGTTTAGAGATCATAATAAATTGAAAGACTTAGTTCACTAAATTTGATTATGAAGTCAACTCAAGAGAGATATAAATTTGCCATTTCAAAATTGGAGAGAATGAATTAGGAAAAGAAATTGTCCGATTTGAAGATGCAATCAACAAATGATATAGTTAAAGAAAAATTTATATGTAAAATGGAGATTGGTTCTCATTTAATTAAATAAAGAATTAGAATTAGTAAATGGTAAATTAAGTGATAAATAGATAACAAGGTTCCCAATGATTTTTCAATGCCAAGAGGGCTTACACAAGGTGACTTACTATCCTCCTCTTTTTCTCATTTTGGTGAAAGCCCTTGAAACTTGGGTATGTGTGGGGGTATGTTGTGTGCTTACACATGTCTATGTGTGTGGGTGTGTGTATAAGTGTGTGCATGCATGGGTGTGTGTGTGTGGGTATGTGTGTGTCCCAGGGGGGTGCACGTTTATGAGGGCATGGGTATGTCAGTTTATGTGCATGTGTGTGGGTAGAGGGTGTGGGTGTGAGTGTGCATGTATGGGCATGTGTGTGTGGGGGGTCTAAGTGCACATGTGCATGCACGTAGGTGCGTGTGTTGGAGGTGCATTGTGTGCCTGCGTGTGTCTAAGTATGGGTGTGTGTGTAAGTCTGTGCATGCATGGGTTGTGGGTGTGTGTGCATGTCCCTAGGGGGTGCATGCGTACTTGGGCATGAGTATGTTTGTGTGCACGTGTGTCAGTAGGGGGTGTGCATGTTTGGGGGTTTAGGCATGTAGGTGCCTAGAGGTGGGGGTTGTATATCAAACAATGATGGAAATATGACTAAATTCATAGACATTTTGAGTAAAACAACAATTTAGAGATGAGGATGAAATTAGAGACATGGGTTAACTAAATTTGATTGTTATGTGTATGTACATGCATGTGCGTGTCTATGGGGTGTGTGCATCCACGCGGGCATGGGTGTATGTTTGTGTACATGTTCGTGTGGGCATGAGTGTGTGTGCACACACTTGTATGGGGTCATGGTGGTGTGCGTGCACATGTTTAGGTCTAGGTGTGGGGGTGTGCATAGGTAGGGGTGTGTGTGTGTGCATCAATGTAAACATGTGTGGAGGTGTGCATAGGGACGTCCAAGTAGTCAGAGGTCATGACCCAATCTGGGACTACAATCTACAACACAATAACAATTGGCACATAATTTATTTTGCTTTGATACCATATAAGAAAATATGGTCAAAGAAGCAAGAAATTAATTCAATCCAAAATAGTGCTTATCTATTTTCATTCAATAAGTTATTACATATATATAGGAGTTATATTTGCTTAATTATAGAACTAGTATAACATCCTTTAACCATCTCTTTCTATAGACAAGTTGTTCTAACAACTTGAATATTATAATCTCGTACAATATTTCTTCAAATATAATAACAAACCATAACAAGTAGTAGAATATTCAACCACTCATAATTATGTTAGCGTTTTGATTACGTAAAAACAAGTTTTGAAAGGACCCGAAACCTTATACAAAAGCATAAATTGATTTTGCAATTAAAGACCAAAACAACTGTGGTGCCCCACCAAACAAACTCACCTGAGTTCCTACCAAGTGGACATAAGCCCACACCAAAAACAACCAAGGGCTATCAAGATTTACATTTTTGCCCATCCTTATGTGAACGTAAGTTCATAATTATGTGAGTGTTATTACAACTCACTTTACCACATTATTTTAATGCATGTGAACACTAATTCGTAACAAATTTGACCTTAGATATTTTAGCCCCACATAAGGCAAAACAAGTTGAACTTGTGCACAAGAATGTCAATGTTTTTTGTATTAAAAGCAATAAAACAAGGGTGTTGTCCCTTACAAAACCATAGCATGGAGGTGTTAACACTACAGACCAAAGCAATAATTTACAAGGTCAAAAGACTAGCAACAAAACTAGCAACCCCACAACAAGAGTGGGTAGACATCTCACCCACATCATAGGGAGGAGCATGAGTGACAACATAGTGATTTTTCCTTTGCTAGCAGAAAACTATCTATGCAATACTTTCAAGAGGGTCCCCGCCACAAGGAGAAGGCAGAGGAACCCTCAAACAAAGAGAATCAACAACACCAGGAACAAAGTGCTAACAAAGATGAACCTCATCATCCCTAGGCAAGAAGGAGAGTAGTAGCTGCAACAGTCAAAGTAGGATTTGCACCGCCAAAGGAAATAGAACCAACCTCTAGGGAGACATCATTAATCTGTAGAGTCATCAGAGTTGGGGTCGATGGCTAGGACAGTCAAATCGTCATCATTTGAATCCTTCCACCAAGTGATAGCACCTTTACGATGCGAGAGAGAACAAGTTGTAGCCAAATGACTAGTAGGGAAGCACTGTTGACATCAAAAGGGGAGACCCTCAAAATCAAATGATTGGGTCCATGGCCTGTCCTTGACCATGAGAAGCACTTCTCTCATAAGGGATGTAGAAATATCAATGTCAACCAAATTGCAAGCAAAGGTAAAGAGACCTATCGCTATCGTAGCCTCATCCACCTTTAAGAAACAACCAATAGAGTTGTTAACGGCCTCAAAGCAAGAGTTCTCTAAAAAATGAAGGGAGACAAACCCACATTGAATGCACACTAAGTGGTTTAATGAGCAGGTTAAAGGAGAACGTCCAAGGTTTGGTCAAAAGAGAGTGACTCTCCCACACCGACAATTTGCTTAATACTAAATCACATTCTTTAGCAGAAGTAATAAAAAACCCCTTTGCATAGAGGAAAAGCTCAATATTACCTGACCCTAAAGATCTCCAAGAATTCGTCACCCAACGATATAGATCTGCGAGAGGGCCAAAAGCTAGTGAATCTACCAACCAACCCACAATTTTGGTACACTTCCATATTGTCCACCACATCTGCAATGCACACCACCACAAGGGAGGTCTTGGCACATGCAATGGGTCGAGTTTTAGCCTTTGTAGTAGTGGCAATAGATTTAGCAGCGTGATCATAGCTTTACCCTCCATCAACAACATTATTTGGGGGTTGAACCTTATGTTTGACAACTCCAAAAGTAGAAATCTTTCCACCTCCAGAACCAGGAAGAGAACCATCCACATCAAGCAGTGGGGACGAGGAGCCAAGGACAACACACTCGGACATAGTCCCAACACTCCCCATAGCACCCAACTCAACTGAGGTCTACAATGCTAATGAGGGAGCGAGGGCCTAAGATCAAATTCAAATCTCAACCTTAGTAGGAAATCACAATGTTAGATGATATCGTGATCCTCATATTTTAACAAGGAATTATTTAACTAATCAATGCAATTGTCAACCTAATAGGGCGGTGATCAAATAAAGTATATGGTTACACCTCTACTAGATCATCATCGCTATTAGGCCCCCATTTGGTTGGAGGAATTAGCCTGGAATTGGCATTTGCGATTTTCGATTTCATCGAATCCTCAGTTTGGGAGTGCAATATGAAAATAGAATAGGAAGATGTAAATGCTCATTTTGGCCCAAAATGAGCATTTACATCTTCCACTTGAAAATGTGGAATTGGAATTTGAAATTAGAATTGGAATTGGGGGTAAATCAAATTTTTAAAATTTTCATGTCTACCATTTAATTTTTTAATTTTTTATTTGTGTGCACAAGGATTTAATTTATTTTTTATTTGTTTGGGTGGTTTGTAACTTCGTCATTTTTTTGTCCATTTTTTTTTTGAATTTTGGTTGCGATCAGTGATTGTAACTTGGTTGCTTGCCTCCAACTTTGGCTACCTAAAACGGTCTGCGATTCCATTTTCCAATTTTCATTCACGTAGGTTGCAATGGCACGAAGCGCATTTAGGTTAGGTTTGTTGATGTACATGAATAAAGCGAAAATTCATTTAAACTTTTCTTTTCTACTGATGACTTTACCTTGCTATTTGACGTGAATTAAATTCCTTTAGACTTCGCTTCAATTTTCTAAATAAAATTAAATAAATAAAAAATTAATAAAAATGAATTATTAAATTAAAAAAATAAAATAAAAAAATCATACTCAAATTCCAATTCTAGTTTCAAAATGTGGAACCAAACAGAGGAAATGAATCTTTTGGCTCATATTTCAGGTCAACCAAACGATCCAAACTGTATTCTGAAAACGGAAAATCGGAATATCAAATCCATGATTTGACCATTTCCAGCATTTGATCAAATCCAACATTTCCTAATTTCCGCAACCAAACGTGGCTTTAGAGTCCATAAACTTGAACATATCTCTATTGACATAAAACCTATAAAGTTTGCAATACATCCTCCTTCCCCCTTTTTGGGCATTGCACCAAGTAAACCAAATATTCTTACAATCTTCTCTCTTACCTTCCATAAGTTCAAATAAGTTGAATTTGGATTTAAATCTAGACCAAAAATGTTTCTCATTGCCTTTCCACTCCATGTCTATGTCTCCATATTTGTTACTCTTATTTTCAATCATATTTAAGTCCCCCCAACAATCCAAGGAATGTTAGGCAAGTTACATAACCAATTCCAAACATTACTTCTCTCCATGTGATCATTAGGAGTGTAAATAGAACAAATTCCAAATGTACTTGTGTCAAAAGAGATAATACACCAAACTACCCTATTGCATGGAGAGGCACCAAAATCAATGACAATTTGAGCCCACTTTTTACTCATAAGAATGACTTCCCCTCCCCTACCTCTTTCATGCTTGGTAGTTAATTGGACAACAGCTCTCCAAATGAATCTAAGATTTCTTTCCAATGTAAATCCTATAGTCATAACTTCTTGCAGAAGAACAAAATCTTTATTATTTTCCAAATTGAGGAATCTCTTGACTACATGTTTCCTATTTGGAGTGTCCAGACCCCTCACATTCCAAGATATGATTCCAAACATTAGAAACAAATAAAAATTAATGATTCACATTAGAAGGATTGGAATTATTTTATAGCATTCTTGCGAAAGAACAAAATCTTTATTATTTTCCAAATTGAGGTATCTCTTAAGATATATTCTAAACATTAGAAACAAATAACAATTAATGATTTACATTAGAAGCCTTGGAATTATTTTAGCATTGGGGCAATACGTTATTGAGCTGTACTCTTTAAGAGTTGGATTCCCCAATGCTCAAACTGTTCTTTTCTGTTTTACTCTCCTTGCGCTTATCAAATTTTCCTTTCCCAAGTGGAACTAGCTTATCCATATTTATAGAATGGAGATCCCCTAGTTTCATCTAAGAGTTAGAAACCTCTATCTCATTAACATTCTCATCAAGAGCATGGGCAACATTACCACTAGAGCTAGGGGATTTCTAGACTCGTAATATTCTCAGGGCAAATGCCACTCTAGATACCCATTCTAGGTTTCAACAATGGCATCACTAGCCAATCTGCCTTCAGTCGCTATGGGATTGATCTCCCAAGCAACATCTTGGCCACCCCTAGTCCCAAGATACATTTAACCTCAAATATACACACACAAATACATGCAATCAACAAATGCAAATATGCTTCATCCACACAAAGTGAAGATTATTGTATCTTGTTTATACACAAAGTGTAAATCTCAAGGGCTTTCATACAATCCGCACAACATGATAGAACAAAAATGAATGCCAATTTACAAATACCACAAAAGTAAATTTAAATTAGTTAAAACACGTACTACTCAAAATGAAACTCAAAGTAATTCAAAGACACATCACACAAAGTGAATCCCAAAGTTACTTAAAATACAAACACTACACAAAGGAAATTATTATAATTACCTTTCAACATGCACAAAGAAACAAAACACATGGACTTTCTTCAATCATGACAAAGTTACAACATACACACCACAAGGTGAATGCTAATAATCACATAAACAAAAAATGAATGCATGTCATAGTTTAACAACGAATGCATGTCAAGTTAAAAACTTTTCACATATAGATTTTTTGTTTTACACATTATAATTTGTTCAAACACATTCTTCAAACATACACAAAATAAATGTTAGAATTTAAATATTGACATAAGTGAATGTGAAAGTTCAAATACATACACTTCACATATATCTTGTTCAAACATACACTTCACATTTATCTTGTTTTTAAAAAAATGTAATAAAAAATTATACAAAAATCAACACAAAAACAATAGGCTGAAAAAAGTGGCCATGACCAATGACCATTTCTTGCAGCCTTGGGGAGGGGGCCAATTCAACCCCTCTAAAATAAAATTGATTCAAAAGTGTAACAATAAAATAGATATTTTCTCTGCATTGATATGAGCTATTGCTGCAGAGAATTATTACACCGTAGTCTAATATTTTTAAAATTGAGTCGAGGAACTAGTTTACACAATCTTATTTAAATTTACTAACTCGACATTGTAATTTCAAAGAGAAATTAGCTTACACAATCCCCTTTAGAGTTCAGCTTCTTTTCTCCTCCTCCTTGTCATCGCTGCTTGAAAAATCATCAGCCACAACAAAAAGGACGAATGCAAAATAACAATAAAACTTTTTAAAAAATAGTCTACGATAAAAATAGAAAAGAAAAACACAAAGCAAACATATTAAAGTCGAACTCACATACAAAATAAAAACAGAGGAGCAATGGCCATGCCAAACAAAAATAGAATAGAATGATAGCAAAAAGAAAAAAGAAAATAAAAAACGAAGAATAATTGAGAAAGAAGCCAGCAAAATAAACTGTGTTGTAAACATAGCTTTGTAAACATTCATTAAGTTGCTGACATGAATCTAACTTCGATAATCAGACTGTTAACAACAAGATAAATGCAATTGAGTTGACTTCAAAACAAAGAACCAAAATGAGAATAATAAAAGTTTTCATTCATGGAACTCCTTACCAGCTGCTTTTTCATCACTTGTATAGATTTCAATTGCAAGAAGGCCGACCTCTTTAAAGCTTCTGACTAGAGAAACAGGGTTGTTCAAAGCTCATGGATGAGCAAGAGTGGCCAATGCTAGCAACCAATGCTCCTATGTGGCATATTATTTTTATTCATCACTTGTATAGTTCAGTTGCAAGACCACCAGCCTCTTTAAAGCTGGTGACTAGAGAAACAGGGTTGTTCAAAGCCCATGGATGGGCAAGAGCGGCCAATGCTCCTATGTGGCACATTACTTTTAATGCTGTTTCAGCAAACATATTACCATCAGCAAGAATCTCACCACCCCTGTTCACTCCGTTGTTAGTAAGAGTCATTCACCTTCATCTATGACTATGTAATCCCAAAAAGCAATGAGGAATTAGAATTAGCATAAGCAGATCTATGTGATCATCATCATATGGGTATTTGCTAAATTCTGGCCTCAACCATTACAGTCTTCCATTCAGAGTTTTAAGCTTCAGTAACATGTTTTATTCTCTT
This sequence comes from Chamaecyparis obtusa, assembly GCA_027943335.1. Lineage (NCBI taxonomy): Eukaryota > Viridiplantae > Streptophyta > Pinopsida > Cupressales > Cupressaceae > Chamaecyparis > Chamaecyparis obtusa. The sequence goes on from BSBK01002708.1 coordinate 1,052,442, forward strand.
ATATTAGCTAAGCATTCTTCTATCCCTGCGAAATTTTCTGGTTCACAACAACTGTAACAAGCTAATATATGTACCAGTTCTTTTTGAGAATCAGTCCTGTTAGACAGTAAAAAATTTAACATCTCAATTTTAGACTCAAAGCAGCTCTTTTACTCGTAGATATTAACTCCCTGGCTTAATTTATATTAAAGTTTTATCAATAAAAAAGTTAGAAACAGTTAGTTTTTTCTGTCTCAGTGCTTTCCTTTCCACCTAAGTAATCAAGCTAGATGAACAAGGTGTAACGGTTCTGACAGAGAGGAATATGAAACGGCTCTGACTGTGCAGTCCAATCATTGCCGTCTCTTCCTTTTCCAGGCTATTCTTGTCTTCCATTGATTGTCTATTATTGAATATGTAAAAAGCCAATGTGTGGTTGCTGCTGTTGTAACTTTTAATAATCTGAATAAGAGATTGTCCTCTGCTTGAAGAGTGGATGTAATCCAAAATAGCTGGATGAACCACTATAATCTGTGTCCATGTTTTGTGTGTTCTTAATCTTTTGTCTTCTGATTTTGTTTTTTAATTATTTTCATCTGCAATTTACTTTCAACAATTGGTATCAGAGCTGGTTAAGCTCGTTCGGTTTTTCTAGAAATCGGTGAGGTTTTGCAGGTGCCATGGATGAAGCAGATAAATGGAAGATTGAAAAGTTCTCAGGGCAGAACTGTACAGATTGAATCTCTACTTATCAAGCAGGATTTGCAACTAGCATTACTTGGAAAAATAAAAGGGAAGGGTTCGATGTTGGATGAAGATTGGGAGAAGATCGATCAGAAAGCAAAGGCAACGATTTTCTTATCTTTATCAAGCAATGTGCTCTTTAATGTTTCGACAGAGAAGACCACGAAAGAACTGTGGGATAAGTTATCTTCACTATATGAGATAGCTTCAGCATCGAACAAAGTATTCATCATCAAGAAATTATATAATCTGAAAATGAAAGGAGGACTGATATCGAATCATCTCAATGAGTTTAATACTTTAGTTATTCAGCTGATTTCGGTTGTTATCACATTGGATCATGAAATAAAGGCGATATTACTATTATGCTCTCTTTCGAACAGCTGGGAAGGAGTTGTCATGGTTGTGAGCACTTCTGTTCCAGCCAAGAGCAAGCTGAAATTTGATGAAGTCACAGCCACTCTACTTAGTGAAGACATGCGGAGGAAGCAACAAGAACGTTCTTCCGGTGATGCTCTAACAGCTGTGAGCACAAGCAATAGAGGTAGAAGTCGAGAGAGAGGAAGAAATAATAATAATAATGGAAGAGGTAGATCGAGTCATCACTTGAAATCAAGAGGAAGAAATGGCACATGCTAGTTTTGTGGAAAATCTGGGCACACAAAGAAGCAATGCTGGAACTATAAAAGGGCTCAAAATAATGTTATTAATGCTAGTGTTAATGTTGCAACCGATGGAGCTTTGGTACTTGCAGCCGGCAACACGGATTCAGACTCGTGGGTTCTTGATTCCGGTGCCTCATTTCATGCAACTCCATGCCGGAGTGCTTTTACAAATTACCACAAAGGTATGTTTGGCAAAGTTTTTCTTGGGGATAATAAAGAATGTGATATAGTCGACAAAGGGGATATTTTATTGTCGCTGAAAAATGGAAGCAAATGGATTTTAAAAGATGTTAGGCATGTTCCTACACTTAAGCGTAATCTGATTTTTGTTAGTCAGTTATATACACAAGGTTGCAATGTTAGTTTTGATTTAGCTTCTTGGAAAGTGTCCAAAGGTCAATTAATTTTAGCAAAACGGCAGAAAACTGAAAGTTTATACACATTAGAGTGTAATGGTGAAGTAGGAGCAGCCATGGCGGTTGCGGATAGCAATGCCGAACTTTGGCATAAGAGGCTCAGTCATATGAGCAAAACAGGTCTAGAAGTCATGCTTCGAAGAGACCAACTTTCGGGTCTAAAATTGGTTGATTTGGAATTGTGTGAGCATTGCCTTTATGGCAAACAAAATCACACTAGCTTCGTAAGGACGGGTCATGAGAAGAAATCATCTCCATTGGAGCTCATTCATTCTGATGTTTTCGGTCCTACGGAGGTAACTTCTATCGGTGGTGCTAATTATTGTCACATTTCTTGATGATTGCACTCGCAAAGTTTGGGTTTATATGTTGCATAAGAAATTAGAAGTTTTTTCAAAATTTAAAAGCTTTAAGGCTAAGGTGGAAAATCAAATTGGAAGAAAGATAAAATGTTTACTAACGGACAATGGTGGTGAGTTTTGCTCTTCAGAGTTTGACCAATTTTGTGCAGATCATGGTATTCGGAGGATTAAAACAGTCCCGTATACACTTCAAAAAAATGGTGCAGCTGAGAGGTTGAATCGAACTATCTTGGAGAGAGCTCGGTGTATGTTGTCTAATGCTGGTTTGGGGAAAGAATTCTGGGCAGAGGCATGTAATACAACGGTTTATTTAATAAACCGAGCTCCTTCATCATGTCTAGATTTTGATATTCCGGAAGAGAGGTGGGCTGGTAAGAGAATTTCATTTTCTCATTTGCATGTTTTTGGATGCAATGCATATGCTCACATTAATAAGGAGCAGAGAACGAAATTGGTTTCAAATCCAAGAGATGCATTTTTTTGGGGTATGGTGAGGATGAGTTTGGTTATCGTCTATGGGATTCAATCACTAAGAAAGTGATACAGAACTAGGATGTTGTATTCAATGAAAAGTCATTTCTCGGTTTGCAATCTCAGAACTCTTCTTCTGATAATTTCATTCAATATGATCTGTCTGATAATGGGATTCCTAGGCAGAATGTACCCCGGGTTACATTTCATCCATCAACATTCATCCCCTTCAGCACTGCACATCATACTTCTTCCACAACTTCTTTGTCTTGCCCAATACCACAGCAGTCCCTTTTGTTTCCAACACCATTAGTGGTTCACTCTCAACCACTGTTCAATGACAGCACTGAAATCACATTGAATAGCCCTTACACGTCTCTCCAACAACAACTGCCAAATTTCATATTATCAAAGCCCCCTCTACTTCCCACGCAGGCTATTGGAGATGCCGCATGATCAAATCCCTCTACCACAGGGTAGTCTACCTTATTCCCCACGCAGCCCTTGCAACATCCCTCCATGTTGCCTCTTCCCACACCAAACACTGCTGCGTGGGATGTTTCCTGCTCCACGTAGCCCCTTCCCACTTTCCCATGCAAGGCATTCTGCCGTGGACCTCTCCTCACCCGCGGGCAGAGCCGGCTCTGCAGACACGCCCCCTCACTCCTCATCACACGCAAGACTTGCGTGAGCAGCATATGCTGCCGCAGACATACCCTGCGTTAACTCCACAACAAGGAACACTGTCAGCCCCCTTTCCACCCGTGACAAAAAATATAAGGGAGGCAGGGTGTCCCCCATGTGAGGCAGGTCAGGATGTTGGAAAAATGCCTGTCATTCCACAAACAGAGGTTGCAAATACAGAGGATACTGACATTGATACAAATCCAAACATCCAGTTGAGGAGGTCTACGAGAGAGAAAAAAGTCCAAGAAAATTTGATGACTATGAATTATTATTTTCTTTGTGTTTTGATCAGGTAGAGCCACAAACATTTAAACATGCATGTACTGATGTAAATTCAGTGTTCTGGATGGATGTCATGAAAGATAAAATGGATTCTTTACATACAAATCAAACTTGGGATTTGGTCACTCTTCCGCCAAACCGTAAAGCATTGAAAAATAAATGGGTATATCGTATAAAAGAGGAAGATGGCGGACGAAAGAGATACAGGGCTAGATTGGTAGTGAAGGGATTTGCTCAACAAAAAGGTGTAGACTTCAATGAGATTTTTTCTCCCGTGGTTAAAATGCAGACTATTCATTTGGTATTTGGTATGGCAGCAGCGTGGGACCTTGAGCTTGAGCAACTTGATGTCAAAACAACATTTTTACACGGGGACATTGTTGAAGAATTATATATGGAACAGCTGGAAGGCTTTGTAAAACAGGGGCAGGAGCATTTAGATTGCAGGTTAAAGAGGAGTCTCTATGGGTTGAAGCAAGCCCCGTGTCAATGGTATTTAAAGTTTGATAACTTCATGACTCAGCAAGGTTTTACTTGCTGCGAATCAGACCCATGTGTATACTTCAAAAGGCTTCCGACTGGTGAGTTTGTGATCTTGTTATTGTATGTTGGTGATATGTTGACTGCTGGTAACAGTATGAGAGTCATTCATGAGCTGAAGACACATTTGTCTCTTTGTTTTGCCATGAAAGATTTAGGGGCAGTGAAGAGGATTCTTGGGATGGATATAATCCGAGATAGACATAAGAGAGAAATTAAGTTATCTCAAGAAAAATACATTCTTAAAGTTTTAAAAAAATTTAATATGACAAGTGCAAAATCGGTTGCCACTCCATTGGCTGATCACTTTCGATTGTCTTCTAAAATGTGTCCTACTCAGGAAGAAAAACATGAGATGGCTGGTATTCCTTACTCTTCTGCAGTTGGGAGTTTAATGTACACCATGGTTAGCACACATCCGGATATTGCTCATGCAATGGGAGTTGTGAGTGGTTTTATGAGTAATCCTAGTAAAACTCATTGGCAAGCAGTTCAATGAACTCTTAGGTATTTGAGAGGCACTTCCTCTCATGTTTTATGTTTTAACAGTAAGGCCCCTTATATTTGCGGATATGCTGATTCCGATATGGCTAGAGATTTAGATACAAGGAGGTCAACAACAGGCTATGTGTTTACTTTTGTTGGGGCAGCGATAAGATGGACTTCTCGGAAGCAACAAGTGGTTGCTCTTTCTTCCACTGAAGCTGAATACATTGCTCTCACTGAGGGAGCTAAAGAGCTGATATGGTTACAATGATTGTTTGGAGAGTTGGGATTTAAACAATCCACATTTACCTTATTCTCTGATAGCAACAACGCCATTCATTTGGCCAAAAATTCAGCTTTCCACAGTCGCACAAAGCATATTGAGACCAGATTTCATTTCATACGTCATGCTCTTGAAGAGGGAAGATTACAGTTAGAGAAGATTGATACAAAGATCAATTCGGCTGATGAGTTCATGAAGGTTGTACCTCGAGAGAAGTTCAAATTTTGTAGAGCTTCTCTCGGCATTGTCACTACGTAGCCATAAGCATTCCAAGTAGGGGACATCTCTGTGCAACACTGATTGGACTTCAAGTGGGAGATTGTAACGGTTCTGACAGAGAGGAATATGAAACGGCTCTGACTGTGCAGTCTAATCATTGCTGTCTCTTCCTCTTCCAGGCTATTCTTGTCTTCCATTGAATGTCTGTTATTGAATATGTAAAAAGCCAATGTGTGGTTGCTGCTGTTGTAACTTTTAATAATCTGAATAAGAGATTGTCCTCTGCTTGAAGAGTGGATGTAATCCAGAATAGCTGGATGAACCACTATAATCTCTGTGTCTGTGTTTTGTGTGTTCTTAATCTTTTGTCTTCTGATTCTGTTTTTTAATTATTTTCATCTGCAATTTACTTTCAACACAAGGAAAATGGTCCAAGAACCAGAGTATTCATAGAAAGATCTCAAATGTGTATAATCTAATGGTTTAGGTGATCAAATATGATCAAAATTTCGTTCCCAGTCTCATACAAAGAATTCATTGCTCATGAGCAGCTTCTACGACAGCTGGTACCCCTACCACAATGTCATGGTCTGTCAGGGCAAGCACTCTAAACCATTCGAAATTTTATTCACAGATTATCTACTTTTAGAATGATTCGTAGAGAAACAAGGGTTGCAATGCAGCAGGAGTCCCTGCTAAATGAAAGGATATGGCTGGAGATGATTGAGAATTTTGAATCAGTAACAGCAATTGCTACCAGAGTTATCTTCGCATAAAGTGAATAGTAGAGGTCGGACCATTTTCACATAGAAGATAACGACATAATTATTTCAGAATGAAACAAATTGCAACCAAAAGTGATCTGAGTGCATACAGATTCAAAAAACAAAAACTTGCTGAAACCATGGCAAGATTTTTGCAAGAATGGACTGAAACCAACTGTAACAGCCTTTGGCAGTACTCCCACCACTTCTGTCAATATGTAAGCTCTGCATGAGGCGACAGACACCCATCAAAGAATAATACATAGAAGAGTTTCTTATTTCACAAAGTAAATAGATTTCTCTGCTACTGTGTACAATGGAAGTTATATTTCTAAGTGTTTTTCTTGGTTCTTACCACTAAATCTTTGGCAATGTGGTGTCTTGTCTAGTGTCATACTAAATTACTCCTTTTTATGCATGCAGAAATTATTTCTTGAACTTTTTGTGATGCAATTCGCTAATTTTGATGGATGACCTGCAAAATCTTTTGAAGTAGTGGCTTGCACTTGTTATGAACTCGGTTTTGATGCTAGGTTCACCATTTCTGATCAGCTATCATATAGCTTTTTCTGGGCGTGACAAGAATGTAACTTCAGCAAGTTCTCCCATGAACTGCAACAGTTGTTTCACAAAAGTTTGTTTAATTTTATAGAAAAATTAACCTTATTATTTTGATTTTTTTATGCTTCATAAAGGCAATGTGTAAACTTAATTTATATCCCATGATTCAAATATTTGCCACCCTAAATAATAAGTAATTGTATAGCTTCAATTTTATGGATATTGGGATTTAACATGTAACTAGGTCAATTTCCCTCTCATATGGTGGTAAAGATTTGTTCTCCTAGGGATAAGAAATTATTTTTGTGCATTCAACACATCTTGTCCAAGCACTATAGATATGACTATCAATTAACTTTTGGGAATTTAACAGGTAAGCATTCAACTGACTTTATACAATGCAAAAATTTCCAGATAAACTAACTTAAATATCAGTAGTCTTCCAATAGGACACCTGAATCCTATTCTTAGGGCCAATTGATGTTTACAATGGTTCTGTCTCGAGGCTCATTAAGTTTCTTTTCCTACCCATTTTATCTTCCATGGCTGATAATTGTAATAAAAAGCAAAGGCAGAGTGGCATGGAATAGATAAAATATTAGATACAGAAAATGACAATTATAAAAATATACATCTATTCAATTATTAATACATTTCTAGGCATTGAACCTAGTGTATAAATGTGTGCATTTAAAAAAGTTTCTTTTTTATGTTTTTTGTGTGGTTTTTTTCATATTTTTTCATCACTCTAAAATGAATTGTTCATTTTGACAATTCAAATTCAGGGCTGCCAAGGAAGATAGTCCACTTATCACTTTGTTATCTCCATATTGGATAAAGTAAAGGATAACTTGGCATACAAGAAAATTTGAAAGAGAAGCATAATCTGGTTAGCATGAATCCAAGGTACACTCTTATAGCTTTTGGAATATTGGCTTCTACCATTTGCAGAGACTTGAGAGTATGAGTGAACTTAAATATATGCGGAGTTACTTCCAACTAGTACATGGACGAATATAACATCCTTCTTTCCCAATTAATTCTTCAAAATATCACTGCAAGAGTAAAAACAACAAACGTTCTTGCATTTTATAAGAGTAAATGTATCTCTGACTTGTAATTCGACATGCATGGTTATGTTTGTGCTCCTATGGAGAAATGTTTGTCAGAATGAAAAATCAAAGCGGGAGCAGAAAGAGGGACTACTACTGCTTGAAGGAACGTATGAAACATATGACAGTAGTGTGCTCAACTACTTTTCCTATTACCAGCCCAGATCCATTTGTTTCTTTTGTTGCGTGTAATTAATTTTTAAACACCCCATGAAACAGAATGTCAGATTGTGACCCATAATTTTATTTTTGCATCTCTAATGATAAATAATTGTTTGCAGTGAATCATTTGGGAGGTTTACAAAAGGGTCTGGTCTAGGAGATGGATCAGATGCCACTGCTCAAGAGGTCTGGAAGAAGTCCTATCAACCAAGGCCTTCATTTTTTATGATGACTTGACTGATTAATTCACTAAATGCAATAAACTGGGAACATTTTTAGGTGCAATATCATTGATTACAGGAACGAGCATTGGATCTGGAATTCTTACTCTTGCTGCACATATTGCTCTGCTGTATGTTAATTAAAAGAATGAAAGATGTAGCATTCCATTCTCATGAAAAAGTTTAAGATGCATTTTTTCTTTAAGATTTGAATTTTTAAAATTGTCTTTGTAGCAGATGCAGCTAACATTCAATGGTGGTTTCATTTTGTCGGTAGGATTTTGAGAAGTTTGATGTGGATTTAAATGTTTTGGTTGTTCTATTACAAGACCAAGTTAGCACACGTGTTGAACATCAGGAAGCACTGAGGATAATTGCATAAAATTGCCTTACAGACATCAAACTAGGAAGAAAAAAAAATAGAACCAAAGGTTGTGTACAGATTCATTAATATAGAACTTGCTGAAATCATGGCAAGGACTCACCTCAAGATTCTGCACAAATTATGTCATGCAGTCAACAATGCTGATGAGGGAAACTGTGCTAAACAAACCCAGAATCCAGATGCAAAACTAAATTAATAGAAGTAGTCCCATCCAAAGATACAGACAAAAATTCAGAACACAACACAACACACTGAAGAAGACTCAAAACAGACCCTGGCAGACATGTATAAAAAAGGTTGAAGCACAGAACTTTTGTAAGTTTTTTTTAGCTTTTTTCAGAGGAGAACGTTAACTTTTTTTTCCCAAGACCGATAAATCTTAAGCTTTTTTCTACAGAAGACCGTTTAACTCTTACCTATATAATATCTTGTTGGCTTTAGATTATTCATATTCATTGGCTGATTTTGCAATAAATTAAAATAAAAAAGCAAAAAAATCAAATGAGAATAAAACGCAGAAATCAACAAGAAAAACTCGTTAGCTTTTTGTTTAAAGTCGTTAGCGTTTAGAGTTTTTTCCACGAAGACCGTTAATTCTTCTGTTTTTTTCCAAAAAGACAGTTTAACTCTTTCCTATATAATATCTTGTTGGCTTTAGATTTTTCATATTCATCCGCTGATTGTGCAGGTACCGTTGTATTGCTCTGGCAGTGAGATCAATCTCTTTGCAATGGCATTTAGAAGCAGCGTGCTACAAGGTTATTTTCTCAACTTATTTAATCGTTATTAGGGTTTTGAGTTTATTCTTTTTCTTCTGTTTTTAATTTGTGGTTATTTCTGAATGAAGATAAGATTTCGTTGGTAATGTGACTGAAAATCATGCCAGTTGCATCTGGTTGCTTCGTATCCAATCTCTCAGGAAAAAAACGTATCAAATGTGCGATTGTCATCATCCTCTCTAGGGTCTATCCACAATTATGAATTTGGGGGAAATTTGTTTGTGACAAATGAATTGGGTAATCCAATTAGTAGTGCGTATATATCATAACCCCTTAATATCAGTCAATCACGCTGTAGGTTTGGAAGCAGGGAACCAGTTTTCCTCAAGTAATTCTCAGTTTTTTCTGCTAATATTTGTGTATACCATATTTGTGGATTCTTGCAATAACACTCTATCTGAGCATTAGAAACCTGTGTGCATTTGAAACTATGGTAGATCTCTAGGCAATAACACTCTATGCTTCGTTGTGTAATTCCCATCTCTCCGATTGCAGAGCAAGAAGCATCTTATGCCCATGTATTTCCGTTTCCTTGAATTAAAAACAGGTGTTCCCAATAATCTGTGAGACTAAAACAGCCGATCTCCTTCCACTGTTGATTGAAAGTCTGATCCACTGATTTTCTTCTCATCTGCGAAAACGATCAACACGGTACCGGAATGTTTAATTTTCTTCTCATTTTATGTTTTAAATTTTTTATATTTGTTTCCCTTTACATCTTGTTTGGCATGGCTGTGCGTCTTTACATCTTTGATTTATTTTTTAAAAATTTTTCTTTTAAAATTTTTCTTATGTTTTTAATTATTTATATTCTATGCTATTTCTATTTGCTTTTTGTGTTTAGATTTTTTTATTTTAAACTATTTTTTATTTTTTTCTTGAAGGTGTTGATTTTTCATAATACATGAACAAATAAATATTTCTATAATTTTTTTTTATTTCACATGATTTTTGAATTTTGTTCTACTTCGTCCTATTTTGTGTAAGATTAAATGATGCTTTGTTTTAAATTAGATAGATTTTTGGTGTTTCTAAAATATTTAAAATATTTTATAATATTGGGTAAGTATTGATGTACTTTTAAAGTTATTTATTGAATCTTACATCATTTGTGTATCTTTTGGTTTATGACATAATGGTTGTATCCATAAATGTTTGGAAGCTTAATTAAGTCATTGAAGCTAGATCCCACTTCAATGAGAACATAAATTTGAGAGAATTTATGTCTTTTTAAAATGGTTGTTGAAGTTGATTTATTTTCACTAAATGTAATATGCAAATTGATCTTTTGTTTGATACAAATATTTTTATTTGGAAGGGGTTGAATTTTCCCTCTTCCTAAGGTTGTGAGGAATGAGAGGGGGAGAGAGGGGAGAGGGGAGAGGGAAGAGACGGTGGGAGAGAGAGATGAAGAGGGGGAGAGGGAGAGGGAGATGAGGGGAGAGGGAGAGAGAGAGGGAGGGGGAAGAGAGGGAGGGAGAGAGTAGAGGAAGGGGGAGCGGTAGAGAGGAGAGAGGGACATAGAGGAGGAGAGAGGGAGGGAGATAGTGAAGGAGGGAGTGGGAGGGGTAGAGAGGAGAGAGATGGAGGGAGGAGAGAGGGAGGGGAAGAGGGTGTGGGAGGGAGAGGGGAGAGGAGGAGATATGGGGAGGGGGTAGAGGAGAGGGAGGGAGAGAAGGGAGTGGGAGGGAGGGAGGGAGAGGGAGAGAGTTAAGGAGGAAGGGGGAGGGGTAGAGAGGAGAGGGAGAGGAGGGGTAAGAGGAGAGAGAGAGGGAGAGGGGGAGGGAAAAGGGAGGGAAGGAGGGGGAGAGAGGAGCGAGAAATGAAGAGAGGGAGATGGAGGAAGGGAGGTGAGAGAGAAGGGAGGGGGAGAGGGGAGAGAGAGAGGGGGGGAGATTAAAGGGGAGGGAAAGGGAGAGAGGAGAGAGGAGATGGGGAGAGGGAGAGTGAGATCAGGAAGAGAGAGGGAGGGGGAGAGAGAGATGAAGATGAGGGGGAGAGAGGGAGGGAGAGAGTGAAGGAAGGAGTGGGAGGGGTAGAGAGGAGAGAGAGAGCGGGGAAGAGGAAGATGTGGAGAGGGAGAGGGGGGAGAAAGGGAAGGAGGGGGAGAGAAGGGAGAGGGAGGGGAAGAGGAAGAGAAGGATAGGGAGTGTGAGAGGTAGAGAGGAGAGGGAGGGAGGGGGGAGAGAGGAAAGGGGGATAGGGAGTGGGAGGGGTAGAGAGGAGAGAGAGGGAGAGACGGGGGGAAGAGGAAGATGCGGAGAGGAAGAGGGAGAGGGGGGGGCAAGGGAAGGAGAGGGAGAGAAGGGAGAGGGAGGGGAAGAGGAAGATAAGGATAGGGAGTGTGAGGGGTAGAGAGGAGAGGGAGGGAGGGGGAGAGAGGAAAGGGGGATAGGGAGTGGGAGGGGTAGAGAGGAGAGAGAGGGAGAGAGGGAGGGGAAGAGGAAGAGGGGGAGAGGGAGAGGGGAGAGGGAGTGAAGGAGGGGGAGAGGTGAGAGATAGAGGAGGGAGCAATGGAGGGGGGGATAAGTAGAGAGGGAGGGGGAGGGAGTGGGAGGGGAGGGAGAGAGGGGAGTGGGGGAAGAGAGGGAGGGGAAGAGGGAGAGGGAGAGGGGAGAGGGAGTGAAGGAGGGGGAGAGGGGAGAGAGGAAGAGGGGGGAGAGAGGAAGGGAGGGGAAGGGAGGGGGAGGGAGAGAGAGGGGAGTGGGGGAAGAGAGGGAGGGAAGGGAAGAGAGGGGAGAAGGGGTAGAGAGGGAGGGAAGGGAAGAGAGAGGAGGGAAATAGGGAGGGAGGGAGAGAGTGAAGGAGAGAAGTAGGGGGATAGAGGGAGGGAAGTGAGGATAGGGGAGAGGGGGTAGAGAGGGAGTGAGGGGAAGAGAGAGGAGGCAGAGAGGGAGGGAGGGGGAGAGTGAAGGAGGGAGGGGGAGGGGTAGAGAGGAGAGAGGGAGATGGAGACAGAGGAGGGGAAAGAGAAGAGAGGGAGGGAGAGGGGGGAGAGAGGAAAGAGGAAGGGGGATGGAGAGGGAGAGAGGGGAGGGGAGGGAGAGGGGAGCGAGGAAGAGAGAGAGAGAGAGAGAGAGAGAGAGAGAGAGAGAGAGAGAGAGAGAGAGAGAGAGATGAGGGGAAAGAGAGGGGGGAGAGTGTGAAGGAATGAGTGAGAGGGGTAGATAGGAGAGATAGGGAGAGGGGAAGAGGAAGAGGGGGGAGAGGGAGAGTGGGGGAGAGGGGATAGAGAGGGAAGGAGGGGGAGAGAGAGAGGGAAAATGAAGAGGATGATAGAGAGTGGGAGGGGTAGAGAGGAGAGGGATGGAGGGGGGAGAGAGGAAAGGGGGATAGGGAGTGGGGAGGGGTAGAGAGGAGAGAGAGGGAGAGGGGGAGGGAGCGAGGGGAAGAGAGAGGAGCGAGGGAGGAGAGAGAGGAGGGAGAGAGGGAGGGCGGGAGATAGTGAAGGAGGAAGTGGGAGGGGGTAGAGAGGAGAGAGTGAAGGAGGAAGGGGGAGGGGGAGAGAGGAGAGACAGAGAGGAGGAGAGAGGGGGAGGGGGAGAGTAGGGGAAAGAGGAGAGAGGGAGGGAGAGGGGAGGAGGGAAGGAGGGGGGAGAGAAGAGAGAGAGAGAGGGGGAGAGGAGAGGGGGGGAGAGGGGAGAGAGAGTGAGGGAGGGAAGGGAGAGGGAGGGAGAGAAAGATGGAGAGGGAGAGGAGAGAGAGGGGAGAGAGGAAGTGAGGGATGAAGAAAGGGAGATGAGAGAGAGGGAGATGAAGTGAGAGTAAATGAGGGAGGGGGAAGGGTAGAGAGGAGAGAGAGGGGAGAGAGGAAGTGAGGGATGAAGAAAGGGAGATGAGAGAGAGGGAGATGAAGTGAGAGTAAATGAGGGAGGGGGAAGGGTAGAGAGGAGAGAGGGAGGGAGGAGAGAAACGGGTAGGGGGAGGAGAGGGAAGAGAGAGAGAGAGAGAGAGAGAGAGAGAGAGAGAGAGAGAGGAGAGGGTGGAGGAGAGGGAGATAAAGAGGGAGAGGGAGAGCGGAGTGAGAGGGAGGGGAGAGATAGAGGGGTATAGGGGAGAGGTGTGGGAGAGAAAGGGGAGAGGCTGTAGATGGAGAGATAGATAGGGATACGTTCTCCATTTATGCTAGAGTAATGGGTTTGTAGGAGACCCAAATAGCAGTTGTTCTAGCATATTAATTAGTTCTAGAATGTAAAATTCTTCTCACGCCTATACATGGCTATTTTATTTTCCATCTTAAAACAATGTTATTTGGCTTCTAATTCACCAATGCAAATATTTCCAATGATAAGTCCTTTTCCAACTGCGAGTTGAAACTCTAGATTCAAAAATTTGTTTGGAAAATATTGACCCTATTGACCAACAACCACATCTGTATTATTTTTGCAAACATAAGTTCAAATTTTGCAGAAAATTGGGCATCATAGCTTTTGACTAAGACAAAGGGTTTCTGATTGTTTGACATCCATGATAATAAAAGAATGTTGGGTAGGGCTTGAATCTCAACCACAACTGTCTTCCCATTCCCAATTTCACGTTGTCATGGTTTACGAATCAATTAAATGTTGTAATCCACATAGCGAGAGCATTTCCATCTTACGATTTCAATTTGAAGATTCAATTGACACTCATCGAGAGCCATTTCAAATGTATTATTGATGCTATGCTTTACACTTTCTTCCCCAAAATTTATGCAATCTAAAACACCACTGCGCTACTTTGATAGTTCTTTTTTGTTGTCAAGGAAAAGCAATGATGAGAACCATTTACAGCTTGACCGCGTCATTGTTCAAGAATTTTTAGAGATAAGGTTGATGAATTGTGTGTTTGTCATTGTGTCCTCACAACTTCTTATGCTTCTATTAAGAAACTTCAAAGAAATTATCCGTCAAAATTTTGGGCAAAGTTGAAAACATGAAAAGGAAGGCACAATAGCAACCCTAATTAGCATGACATACAACTTAGGCAGGATGTATCTCCACAATATTAGGGTTACACGTGGCAAACATCATAGAAATATTGAGCGAAGGAAACCTCATGTGACTCCATATCATTGTCAATCACAAGACTAAATTAGATTGTTATTATATTAATATTATAGTTGGCTCCGTTTTTTTTCAATAGAATGCATGGATTTTTAATACATGCAAAGACTTCAAAACTATGAAAATACAAGAAGCCACAAAATATGCAGATTGATCTAGTGCTATAGGATTAGTGAATATTTGTGCTGCACTGAATGGTAGACATCCCTGAGTTTTTTTTTTTAATCTTTGATGAGAAAATTAAATAAGTATGGGAAAATAATATATGGACACCTAATCACAACTTCTTAATCCTCTATAGTTTATATATATAAATTTTGTACATGAGGGTATGTGCAAGATCATGAGGGGCCAAACTATGCCCTTAAGTGGCAATGAAAAATCAGCAAATCAGGGTTAGTCAACTTGACGTGAAAATTTCAACTAGCTATCAACCTAATATCAAAAAGTTGTAAGAATAGAATCTGTATGAAAATTAAATGTAGTTTCTAAACTACTAGGCCTTTTTTGAAAAAAAGTTAGTATGATTGGTGAAAAGTATAGATTTCAATGCAGTAGTACAAATTTTTTTGGAAAAAAATAAGTAGGTGTATGTCTGACCACCTTAATCATAATCAAATGATAATATTTTATTATAAGATTTTATATATAAGTAGTAGACTCATGCCCGGATGTGACACAATTTTTTTGAAATTTTATTCCAAAAAATAATTAATTATGAATTTTCTGCTATAACGTTTTTAAAGTAAAAAACTCCCGTGTCAGACCACCTTAACTCATTCAAAACTTTACAAAATTTAATTTTTTTTTTCTTTATAGTAGGCAAAGCATAGAATGTGACACATTTTTCGGATTTCAAAAATGTTATACCATCTGAAAGTTATAGTCGTTTTTCAATTAGTATATAAATCAGCACTTTAGAGCTAACTCAATTAGAAAATAACTAATAATTACTTACCGAATTCAAAATTTGACAGCAATTATATCGATAGAAAGTTGATAATCTCCCTTAAGCTACCTTTTTTGTTTTATCAAATTCGGGTGAAAAAAAAGTCGTCAGCTACATGGTCGAAGTCTGGAACTCAAGAAACAGGGGAAAAACACGTTTTTGAGACATTTCAATAGTTGACCATGTAGGTTTGGTGCACAAAGCAATACTGAGCCTAATCAGGTACTCAATATTTTTTGTACCTGATATTTTCAGGTACCCGAAAATGCTGGCAGAATTTCAATTTTTCACTTTTCCCTCCCCTTTCTCCCTCCCATTTCTCCATCCTTCATATCAATATATTATATATCAAACACTATATATTAGATATATATTAGATTATATATTATATATATTAAATATTATATATATCAATTATATATTAAATATTATATAATATACATTTTACATTAAAATATTATTTAATATATATTAATATTAAATGTTACATTATATAATATATATATATATATATATATATATATATATTATATATATATATATAATATATTATATACTATATATATATATATATATAATATATTTTACAACTATGTACGAAAGGTTGGAAGACTGCAGAAAAATCATGGATGGCCATTGAAAGAAGCAAAGGAAATCAATTAGCCATTTAAAAAATTCATAGGTAGCCATTGAGGAAGAGAGAGAGTGAGAAGGTGGCAGGGGGCTGAGAGAGGAAGAGAGAGAGTGAGAAGGTGAGAAGAAGAGAGAGAGAGAGAGAGAGAGAGAGAGAGAGAGAGAGGAGAGAGAGAGAGAGAGAAGGGGATGGGGAGAGAGTAGTAGAGAGAGAAGGGGAAGGGGAGAGAGTAGTAGAGAGAGAGAAGGGGAAGGGAGAGAGCAGGAGAGATAGAGAGAAGGGGAAGGAGAGAGAGAGAGAGAGAGAGAGAAGAGAGAGTAGAGAGAGAGAGAGAGAGAGAAGGGGATGGGGAGAGAGTAAGTAGAGAGAGAGAAGGGGAAGGGGAGAGAGTAGGAGAGATAGAGAGAAGGGGAAGGGGAGAGAGAGGAGAGAGAAGAGGAGAGAGAGAGAGAGAGAGAGAGAGAGAGAGGGGGAAGGGGAGAGTAGGAGAGAGATAGAGAAGGGGAAGAGAGAGAGAGAGAGAGAGAGAAGAGAGAGAGAGAGAGAGAGAGAAGGGGATGGGGGGAGAGAGTAGTAGAGAGAAGAGAAAGGGAAGGGGAGAGAGATAGAGAGAAGGGGAAGGGGGGGGAGAGAGAGAGAGAGAGAGAGAGAGAGAGAGAGAGAGAAGGGGATGGGGAGAGAGTAGTAGAGAGAGAGAAGGGGGAAGGGGGAGAGAGATAGAGAGAAGGGGAAGGGGGGAGAGAGAGAGAGAGAGAGAGAGAGAGAGAGAGAGAGAGAGAGAGAGAGAGAAGGGGAGAGTAGGAGAGAGATAGAGAAGGGGGAGAGAGAGAGAGAGAGAGAGAGAGAAGGGGAAGGGGAGAGAGTATGAGAAAGAGAAGGGAAGGATAACCAATTCATTACAATATTAATCAGTAACATGAGCAAGGCAAACTTAAATAACATCACAGCATGCATTAGAAATCTAAATTTTAATTACCTGAGTTTTTAAGCAAAGTGAGTAAGGTCCTGGATAGGGACATTACAGATCCACACATTCTTTAGTAGATACCTCCAAGAACCCACATACACGGAGTAGGTTTGAAGTAAGACTAAGATTGTTTATCAGTTCAAAATATTAATGTGTTGTACTTTTGATTAACATCCAATGATTGGATGTGAAATTCAAAAATTTGATTATATTACCACTGGTTCTATTTCAAATTCTAGAAAAAATTATATTTGACATATGTCATAAATTTTAGTCAACACCATTTTAAAATAACACATCAATTTATTTTTACACATTGAGAATATCATCAATAGGAATTGAACTGAAATTGACATAGGTCATAGGAAATAAATTCCCTAGCTATTTGTTGTCTTCTGCATTTTGAATTTCTTATTACAATCAGGAGAAGAATATTACTCTCCAAATGGTTTTGGACAGTAACATTTGTACTTCCTCTTTACAAATATTTCTTCCCTCATCTTGCTACCTATGAAGCCGACAAAGTGAATCTAGGCATTTCTGCCATGTAAATGGGAAGAAAATGGTTTCCTAATTGATATGTGTCTAAATAATACATGCAAGAACCTTTTCTTTGATATTGCTAACTAACCCTTTACAACAAAAAATGTTATACAAAAAACTGGCATGTACTTGCATGAGGACATTATATATTACAGAAATCCCGCATAGAGTAGTTGTCAAGCCACTCAAAAAGTAGTAACTGATAGCAAGTGGGATAATGCAGATGGTTTAATAAACCACTATCTTCTTTTACTCAAGCAACATCTGGTTTCATCTGCTCGACTGGGGCATGTTTGGGGACAGACAGTCTCCATTTAAACTTAACTCTCTGGAAGCAGTTATATTTGTCAGTGGAGTAGATACACCCATTGGATCTGCAATAACTTTATGCTCACTGGAATTTCCATCTCTCTTCAATTGGATACTCTTTCTACAATTGCATCTACCCTTTTACCAATTTGGGAAATCAATGGATCTATTTGTGGACCTCCAAGGTGTTGGTCACCCTAAACGAGAACCTTGAGATGAATCAGGAACTTCTCTATGAAAGAGATTAGTACCTTGACAAACTCTCCACTTGTCAACTAAATTAAAACCTTGGACCATAGATGGCTGCCCTTTGTTGTAAAATGAGGAGTGAGACTGCCTTGCCAAAGGTGGCAATGAAACTTACATTTGAGGGATAATGCCAACATGAGTAACTTGGTTTCCCAAGTCCCGTAAATGCAAGGCCATTGACGAATAGGCATTTCTAATATAAATATTTGTTGGTGCTAGAATGAAGTGCATGACCAAATTCTTTGCCTACTAATGAACCAATTTGAGGCTTCATTTCACATTTGCTCTATGGATAATTCCACAACACTTGTTACTTCTCTATCTTAATTTTTTGTGTCAATGTACATGTGCACTAAAGAGCTTCTGTCACTACTTAAGCTACTAGCAGATGGTGAGTACTCATCATCATCATGTGACATAGGCTCACAAGCATATCTAGTGTTCAAATGTGTCAAAAGGGGTCATGGAGACTTCCTAGGGGTCCTAGTACACCTTATCACGCGTTAGGGACCCCTAGGAAGTCCGCATGACCCCTATGGACACATTAGACACATCAAGTGTGTCTTAAGGTGTCCTACGACCCCTTCAAACACACTTGAGCATTCAAATGTGTCAGAAGGGGTCCATGGGGACTTCCTAGGGGTCCTAGTATGCCTTATCATGCATTAGGACCCCTAGGAACTCCGCATGACCCCTATGGACCACATTGGAATGATCAAGTGTGTCTTAAGGGGTCCTACGACCCCTTTAGACACACTTGAGCATTCAAATGTGTCAAATGGGGTCATGGGGACTTCCTAGGGGTCCTAGTACGCCTTCTCACACGTTAGGACCCCTAGGAAGTCCGCATGACCCCTATGGACACATTGGAATGCTCAAGTGTGTTTTAAGGGGTCCCTACAACCTCTTTGGACACACTTGAGTGTTCAAATGTGTCAAATGGGTTCATGGGGGCTTCCTAGAGGTCCTAGTATGCCTTATCACGCGTTAGGGACTCCAAGGAAGATCACATGACCCCTATGGACACATTAGACACATCATGTGTGGTCGTAAGGGGTCCTACGACCCCTTCGGACACACTTGAGCGTTCAAATATGTCAAAAGGGGTCATGTAGACTTCCTAGGGGTCCTAGTACGCCTTATCACGAGTTAGGACCCCTAGGAAGTCTGCATGACCCCTATGGACACATTGGAAACATAAAGTGTTTTAAGGTGTCCTACGACCCCTTCGGACACACTTGAGGATTCAAATATGTCAGAAGGGGTCATGGGGACTTCCTATGGGTCCTAGTATGCCTTATCACGTGTTAGGACCCCTAGGAAAGTCCGCATGACCCCTAGGAAGTCCGCATGACCCCTATGGACTCATTGGAATGCTCAAGTGTGTCTTAAGGGGTCCTACGACCCCTTTAGATACACTTGAGCATTCAAATGTGTCAAATGGGGTCATGGGGACTTTCTAGGGGTCCTAGTACGCCTTATCTCGTGGTAGACCCCTAGGAAGTCTGCATGACGCCTATGGACAAATTAGACACATTCAAGTGTGTCTTAAGGGGTCCTACGACCCCTTCAAACACACTTGAGTATTCAAATGTGTCAAAAGGGGTCATGGAGACTTCCTAGGGGTCCTAGTACGCTTTATCATGCGTTAGGGCCCCTAGGAAGTCTGCATGACCCTATAGACACATTGGACACATCAAGTGTGTCTTAAGGTGTCTTACGACCCCCTTCCGCCACACTTGAGCTTTCAAATGTGTCAGAAGGGGTCATGGGGACTTCCTAGGGGTCCTAGTATGCCTTATCACACATTAGGAGCCCTAGGAAGTCTGGATGACCCCTATGGACACATTGGAATGCTCAAGTGTGTCTTAAGGGGTCCTACGACCCCTTAAGACACACTTGAGCATTCAAATGTGTCAAATGGGGTCATGGGGACATCCTAGGGGTCCTAGTACACCTTATCATGTGTTAGGACCTCTAGAAAGTCCGCCATGACCCCTAATGGACACATTAGACACACCAAGTGTGTCTAAAGGCTGCTACGATCCCTGCGGACACACTTGAGCGTTTAAATATGTCAAAATGGGTCATGGAGATTTCCTAGGGGTTCTAGTATGCCTTATCATGCGTTAGGACCCCTAGGAAGTTCACATGACCCCTATGGACACATTAGACATGTCAAGTGTGTCTTAAGGGGGTCCTACGACCCCTTCGGACACACTTGAGGATTCAAATGTGTCAGAAGGGGTCATGGGGACCTCCTAGGGGTCCTAGTACACCTTATCACACGTTAGGACCCCTAGGAAGTCTTCATGGACCACTATGGACACATTGGAATGCTCAAGTGTGTCTTAAGGGGTCCTACGACCCCCTCAAACACACTTGAGCATTCAAATGTGTCAAATGTGGTCATGGGGACTTCTTAGGGGTCCTAGTATGCCTTATCACGAGTTAAGGCCCCTAGGAAGTCCGCATGACCCCTATGGAAACATTAGATACATCAAGTGTGTCTTAAGGGGTCCTACGACCCCTTCGGAGATATTTGAGCATTCAAATGTGTCAAAAGGGGTCATGGAGACTTCCTAGGGGTCCTAGTACGCCTTATAAACGTGTTAGGACTCCTAGGAAGTTCGCATGACCCCTATGGACATATTAGACACATCAAGTGTGTCTTAAGGTGTCCTATGACCCCTTCGGACACACTTGAGCATTCAAATGTGTCAAAAGGGGTCATGGGGACTCTCTAGGGGTCATAGTACGCTTTATCACGCCTTAGGACCCCTAGAAAGTCCGTATGACCCATATGGACACATTCGAAGATGCTCAAGTGTGTCTTAAGGGGTCCTAGTACGCCTTATCACATGTTAGGACCCCTAGGAAGTCACATGACCCCTATGGACACATTAGACACATCAAGTGTGTCTTAAGCGATCCTATGACCCTTTCAGACACACTTGAGGGTTCAAATGTGTCAAAAAAGGTCATGGAGATTTTCTAGGGGTCATAGTATGCCTTATCACACGATAGGACCCCTATGAAGTCTGCATGACCCCTATGGACACATTAGACATATCAAGTGTGTCTTAAGGTGTCCTACGACCCCCTTCGAACACACTTGAGCATTCAAATGTGTCAGAAGGGGTCATGGGGACTTCCTAGGCGTCTTAGTACGCCTTATCATGTGTTAGGACCCCTAGGAAGTCCGCATGACCCCTATGGACCACATTGGAATGATTACATGTGTCTTAAGGGGTCCTACGACCCCTTCAGACACACTTGAGTGTTCAAATATGTCAAATGGGGTCATGGGGACTTCCTAGGGGTCCTAGTATGTCTTATCACGCGTTAGGACCCCTAGGAAGTCTGCATGACCCCTATGGACACATTGGAATGCTCAAGTGTGTCTTAAGGGGTCCTAGGACCACTTCGGACACACTTGAGTGTTCAAATGTGTCAAATGGGGTCATGGGGACTTCCTAGGGGTCCTAATATGCCTTATCA